>JABUQX010020208.1:7500-17500 GCA_015478945.1 Trachelipus rathkii
TCTCTGATAGCTTAAGCCCATGAACCTGGTTCAGAATACTTCACCAGTTATAAAAGTTTTTGCATTATAAGCGCACTGAAGACCAGGGTAGCTCAATCAACGATGATATCAAGACATAATAACTGATCGTGAAGGTTGCCTTCCATAAAAAAAATATATATTATTTTAGGTAAAACGACAGAGGAAACTACCTTGAGCAAATCACATTCCATTCCAATAGTCTTTGATGTAGTGATCTGGTTGTATTGGTGTTTTAATTGGGGAGAGTCAGTTCCAAGACAATTAAAGGATCGAAATGATTCGATACCTGAGCTTGAAAGTGTTTAGCAATTGGTTGGAAAAAATAGTGAAGAAGTTGTTCCCGAGTTTGATATATTATATATATTATTTATATCTAATATATATATATTATATATTATATTTATATATATATATTATATACTATACTATGCATATTATATATATATACTTATATATATTAGATATATATATATTATTATATATATATATATATATTACTTATATATAGTAATTATATATATTATATATATATATATATATATACATATATTATTATATAATTATCATATAATTATTATATATATTATTATATTATATATTATATATACTAATATATATAGTATATATATGAGCAAAAATATTTAAGAGTTTTTACTTAATCAACTTATGCTGTAAATCAAGCATTTAACCACGTGAATAACAGGGGAATTACAATTAAAAAAAATTAAGAAGTCTGTAACGTTTCGGACTCCCTAACTTATGTCTTCTCCTTAGGAACTTACAATGAAAATTAAATTTAATCTTAACATTAATAAAAAATAATAAAATAATAAAAGTAATTACACACAAGTAATAACAAAGAAAAGAAAAAGAACAAAAGGCGACAATGCCATTTTTAGGCATTTTTCTCAAAATTCAACAGTCTCAATGAAATTTGCAACTTTTTTTATTTAACTGACAGATAAAACTCTAAATCATTACTTGGATCTTTTTCTCATTTCTGTTAGTCTGTAATTTCATATTTTCTGAGGGGATTGGTTAATTTTCATCACATCAAAGACGTACCTATTGGAAAAACTAATTTTCTTACATCATCTTAAGGAAGTGAATCAATTTTTTGTCTCCTTTTTCTATTTCTTTGTATGTAATTTTTCGTTTTATTTTTAGTTTTATTTTTATTGATTTTGTTAGTTAATTTTTTTTCAATTGTTAGTTCTGAAGAGGCAACTAGAGTTTGTGAGTCTCGAAACGTACAAACTTCTTCATTTAAAAAATATACTATATCTATAGGTTAATGTATTTATTCTTGTATGTAGTTTTAAATTGCTTTGTTCTTATTATATATATCATATATATATATATTATATATTATGTATATATATATAATATATACTATATATATGTATAGTATTATATAAATATATTATATATTTATATTTTAATATTATAAAATTAATATTATATAGATATAATAACAACGAAAATGCCTAAATATATTGTCTTGATTGCAAAACCGTAGTATATTATTATATAGTATATATATATAATATATATTATATATATGTATATATATATATTAATATATATATATATATATATATCTTATATATATATTATAATATATACTATTACTATGATACTAGTATATCAAATAGTAATTATATTTATTATATATATTTATATATATATATATATACTTATTTTATATATTTATATTATATATATATATATATATATATAAATATATATAGTATATAGTAATATATATATATTATATATATAATATATTATATATTATTATTTATATATATTATTATACTATTATTATATAAATTATATAATATAATTATATATATATACTATACTATAATATATATATATATATAATATATATATATATTATATATATATAATATATATTATATATGATTTTAATAATATATATATATTAATATTAAACATATATATTATCAATATTATATTATATTATATTAATACTTATTTCATATAATTATATAATAAAATCATGTTATATATATATATTATATATCTGATATATTATAGTCTATATATACATACACGTTTTTGCAGCCAAGATAGCTTTAAGGACATGTTTCTATTGTTATTGTTTCACATTTGTTTCTATTTTGGAAACTGTATGATTGGCCTGCTCCTTTCTTCTCAATGAAGCTGATTTCCAGTCCTATTTTTTATCCCTGGAAGACTATAATTCCTTTTCTGTTCTCTCTTATTTCATCCTTGGAAGATTATATTGAGAAGTTTTTCCTAAATCTATAAGTCATATTGAAAGGTGATCCCTTCCTCGTTGATCATGATCGATCATGGATTCGACCTTTAATGATGATTTCTTAATAATGTTACTTATGTAAGTATCTAAAGATAATTCCTATATCAATCTAGTTTTTTTTGGATTTCGTCACACTTAAATTTCTTCAGATTCACGAGTTAGTACTTACAGTGTTGCTTCTGGGAGAACAGACACTGTTTATTTGTATAATCTTTGGACGACTCTTTTTCATATATTAATATGTAATCTGTAAATATCATAGTTTCCATCTTCCCTTAAGTTAAATCCACAAAGAAAGAGGATAACAGACCAATGACTTCACATATGATAAATTTTACCTAGGATTGTTTTGGATTGTCACACTTTAAATAGTTTGGGGGGATTTGACCATATATATAATATATTATATATATTATATACTATATTATATATATATATAATATATACTTATATATATATATTAATATATAGTATATATTATATATAGTATTTATATATATATTTATTATATACTAATACAAAATTACTTATAATTATATTAATATCATATATTATATTATATATTATAGTATATTATATAATTTATATTATATATATATTATTTATATGATATTATACTAATCATATTTCGATATATCTATGCAGTTGTAACTTCACAGTGGTTCCAATTTATATTACTTTACGCCTATTCGTGTTAGTAATTTGATAGTCATAATTTATTTTTGGAAATGCCAATACGTAATCTGTCAGACTTAATGTTGGCTTTTTTTTCATAATTCAGAAATATAGTAGTTTGTGGTTTTGTTTCAGCCGTCTACATATGAAAATGTGTACGCCTACTTCAAACGAAGGAATATGCCAAGCAACGTCCTGATATACTTTGTGTATCTTGCAGCTCTGTTTTACTTCTGCCCACAGGGGGGGTATATCCAACCTTTCTAAAAGCGCATGCTGCTTTATATCAAGATGCCCTTGCGAGCCAATATAAGGTTGGGTCGCACATGAAAGGTTTGCAGAAATTGTAGAGACATTGAGCCTTGGTCAGCAAGAGATGACAGCTGAATGTTGCTGTGTAATATTTAGGATGTTTTAGTATTGCAGAACAATATAATAAACTTGACTTGCTATTTCTGCCATTTTCTATCAATGGATTCAACTGTAAAAACGAACTTTTATGAATATCTGCCCAATCTGTTCCTTCATTGGACCTGTCCTCTCGTATTCCGATGAGGCTACACGTACAAATTATTTACTGAGTCACGAATTTACGTATGAATCTAGAACGTTCATTCCCGGATATTTGCTCAAGTACAGCATATGAATAATGTGAGTGTGATTTCTTCCATTTGATATCGTTCTTAGGCCCCCTTCTTGTTTAATCAGCACTGTGGTGACGGATTTAATTTGAGACTTGTGCTTGCCTAAACAATCTTCCGAGTTGTTGGCCTCAAGCTTTGGGTGAATTTTGCTTTACCACTAATGATAGTGTTTCGTTTTTCAATAGAGAAGAAAAGTTGTGTAAGTTTATCAGATAGATGGACATTTGTTTATGTCTGGACTTTTGCTGGGTATTCTGGATGGGATAAACAGATAGGTATCTTGATGCAATTGGAACAATATAATAATTGACTCATAGACGACATATTCTCGTAGCCTTAACGTCTCATGCAGTGGCATAGCGTAGGTTATCAGCTCCTTGGGCAAGCCTAGTATTGTGCCCCTAGCCCGTGAACCGTTAGCACACCCTGTATCTCTTTCACCGGTCAAGTAATAAAACCATTAGTCCCTTACCCCTGCAGAAAGCAAAAAGAGGTGAGAATGAGAAATCGGAACACTGGAGATGCCAACTTCAAATTTATATTCCACTTCGAATTGTTTTATCATTATTTTCTTTACTTTTAATTAATAAATATAACATTATCAGTTTTTTTACGAGCGAAATGTTATAAATATAAAATGTTACGTGGCAACGTTTATTTTCCCTGTCTTGTTGAAAACCTGTGTAAAATCTTCGAACACCCTTGCAGAATTTTTTTTTTGGTACGACTTGGAAAGCGCTGGGTGGGCGAGCTTTTTTTTTCTTTATTTAGTTAATTACTACTATAATTTTTCATCCATTGGAATTATAATCCACCGATAAAGACCTCCTTCATATAAGACCAGGGCAACCGCACCTGTGCCCCATGACTCCCCCCCCCCTACGCTAAGACACTAGTCACTCTCATGTCGAATTTAAAAGCAGTCATAGTTGTAGTTTCATGTAACTAGAATGCAATAGCACAGTTGTATGGTTATTACCTATCATTTGTAGATAAAAGAATAAACATAATGATTCTTGTAAGCTCGAAGGATTGCGATAATAAATATTATTGTATTGTGTATCATAATTAAAACGGGAGTTTTTCCCTCTAGTGGCAACCTTAAATTTGTAACATTGATCTTGCTAAGTACTTTTATCAAGAAATATGATCGTAGGGTATATCTCCACTCTCGACTCTACTCTCACTACCTGCAATAGTGGCTCGTCGATCCCAGAGGAAGGAGGCATCCTTCTTTTAATAAAAAACTCCTAAATAATTCAGCAGAATGTAACTACTTAAAAATTAAAAAAAAAAAAAGAGATAAAATTAGAAATATCTGGGATATATTATTATTATTATTATTATTATTATTATTATTATTATTATTATTATTATTATTATCATTATTATTATTATTATTATTATTATTATTATTATTATTATTATTATTATTATTCATTTATTATAGTATTATTTATATATTATTATTTTTTATGATTTTGTATTAGTTTATTTATTATTATTACTTGTTAGTATTATCTAGTTTATTAAGATTAAGATTATTTCATTTAAATAAACTTTTTTATTAATTTTTCGTCTATTAAATGATAAATTGAATATGAATCCGATAATAATTTATGGTTGCAAAGAGACCCCGGAAAACTGTCCGCTGATTTAGAATCACAGTAAATTGGAAGAAAAATGATGTTTTTAAAATTTATCCACTATTTTTTATAATGTAAATGGTATTTAGTTATAAAATACAATATGTTTCAATAGGTAACAAATATTTGAAGATGTGTCTGTTAATTATTTCTTGTTCAAAGGCATGCGATTTATAATATAACTACATATTTGTTATTATTAATATATAATCAGCCACACCTCCTACTATGCTATGCTAGTTATGATCCTCCACTATCTATTTTGCTTTTGGGTACTCATCTATTCAGTGTTGTAAATTCATTGAGGTATTATGAGGTAATATTATTCTTTCCATTATTCACTATTATTGTTTGTTATCCTTAAGTTCGCAATCACGTTTCTTCATCCTGTCGCACATCTATTTAGAGTACAGGTTATTGTTGCATGATTTTCTTGTTAGTAACAGTCTGGACGAACCGATATATCCCAAGCTCGGATCTACTCGCTTTTATTGCTACCACCAGAGATGTAAGTACTTTAGATGTCCGTTCAAAGACAGATACCTCAAACACCTGCCTAAACTTACCTACGGAGTCCAAATTCATTACATCGAAAGCTGCACCTTTAGTATGAGATTGCTTAATTGTTTCCAACTTTAGATTCTTTTGTTATATACACTTAAAACAAGTATTACACTACAGCTCGACTATCGCTTTATTGCTATCACCCAAGAATGTAAGTATTTTAGAGTTCTATAAAGAACTCACGCTCAAACACCTGCCTAAATTGACCTAGGGAGTTCCAAATTATTACATGAAGAGTGATTTAGTATGAATGCTAATTTTCTTCAACTTTAGATTTTTTTGTTATAACTCTTAAAACGAAATTAACTTAAGCTCACTTACGCTTTATTGCTACACCAGAAATGGTTTTCTCTTAGAGTTTTCTTCAAAGAACGTCCTCATCTTGGTTTTCATTTTCTATAGAGTCGAAATAAACACTTTTTAAGTGATTTAGTATGAATGCTAATATTTTCAACTTTAGATTTTCTTTCGATATAACACTTAAAACGAATACCTGAAGCTCGACTACGCAGTTAATTGCATACACCAGAATCTACAGTATTATTTAGAGTTCTTCAAAGAAGATACCTCAGAACACCTGAGCTATAAACTACCTAGGAGTCCAAATTATTACAATGAAAGTGATTTAATTTACTAAGAAGGAGAATCTAGTCAACTTTTGCATTTTTTTTATAACACTTAAAAGGAAATACCTAAGCTATCGACTACGCTTTATTGCTTACACCAACATGTACGTTCATTGTAAGTGTCTTCAAAGAAGATACTTACACAAAACTGCTTTAATACCCTAGGAGGCTAAAATTTATTACTAATGAAAGTGATTTAGTATGAATGCGAATTTTATTTCAACTTTAGATTTCTTTGTATAGTGGGTTATAACACTTAAAACGATATGAAATAAGCTCGACTGCTACGCGCATATATTGCCTTAACACTAGAATTGTAAGTTATTTTAGAGTTCTTCAAGGAAGAAACCTCAAACACCTGTCCTAAATTACCTAGGAGTCAAATTATTACATGAAATGTGATTTAATATGAATGCTTATTTATTTTCAACTTTAATTTTTTTAAATATATAACACTAAAAACGAAATACCTAAGCTCGACTTACGACTTTTATTGCGGAATGTACAGCAGAATGTAAGTTTTGTAGAGTTCTTCAAAGAAGATACCTCGAAACACACGCTGCTTAATACCGTAGGAGTCTAATATATACATGAAAGTACGGATTTAGATATCCTCATCGTGTGCTAATTTTTTCAACTTTAAGAGTTTTTTGTGATAACACTTCAAACGATAATATACCTAAAGCTCGACTACGCATATATATTGCCTACACCAGAATGTCAGGAGTATTTTTAGAGTTGCGGTCAAAAAGCCACTCACAAACACCTGCCTAAATTTCACATGAGTCTAAATTATTAACATGAAGAGTGATTATAGTAATGAATGCTTAAATTTTCAACTAGATTTTCTTTAGTTATTAACACTTTTAAACGATGATCCAAAGCTCGGACTACGCTTTATTCGCTACATACGAATGTAAAGTTTTTAGATTCTTCAAAGTGATTACCTCAAACACCTGACCTAATTTAACCTGGCAGTCCAAATTATTACATGAAAGTGATTATATGAATGCATAATTTTATCAATTTAAGATTTCTTTAGTTACCCATATAACAAACACTTAAACGATCTCCCTATACCTTAAGCTCGACTATGCTTCTATTGCCTACTCAACCAGAAATGATAAGTATCGTTTAGAGTCTCAAGGAAGATACCTCAAATTAACACACTTTCCCTAAACTTACCTAGGAGTCCAAATCAATCGTATTACATGGAAAGCTGAATAGTAATGACTGCTTATATTTTTTCACACTTTAGGATTTTTTGTAATGAAACACTATAAGAACGAAATACCCTGAAGCCGAACCGCTTTAATCTCGCTACACCAAATGTGTAAGTATTAGAGAGTTCTTCAAAGGAGATCACCTCAAACACTGACCTAAATTTACCTATGGAGCTCCAAATCATTACATGAAAGTGATTTAGTATGAATGCTAATTTTTCAACTTTAGATTCTTTGTTATAACACTTAAACGATATAGCCTAAGCTCGACTAACGCTTTATTTGCCTACCCCAGAATGCTAAGTATTTTTAGAGCTTCTTCAAAGAAGAACCTACGAACACCTGCCTAAATACCTAGGAGTCTAAATTATTAGATGAAAGTGATTTTAGTATGATGCTATTTTTTCAAATTTAGATTTTTGGTCCAACACTTTTAAAACGAATCTTAGTTACCTAAGCTTCGACTACGCTTTATTGCCAACATAAGAACTGTAATATTTTAAGAGTCTTCAAAGAAGACTTACGCTCAAACACTAGCCCTAAAGATTACCTAAGGATGTACCAAATTACTACATTGAAACAGCTGATTTAAGTATGGAATGCTCTCCTCTCTCACAACTTAATTTCCTTTGTTTAGAACTATCTAAAACGAATATACCTTAAGCCGACTACGCTTATTGCTACACCGATGTAAGTCATTTTTTGGAGTGCTTCAAAGAAAATACCTCAAATCCTTACCTGGCCTAACATTCAGCTAGGAGTCAAATATTCTTAATATGAAAGTGATTAGTATGAATGCTTAATTTTTACTCTTAGATTTTTTTGTTTAGTAACACTTAAAACGAATAACCCAGCTTCGACTACGCTTTATTGCTACACCAAATGAAGTATTTATAGAGTTCTTCACAAGAAGATACTCCTCAAACACCTGCCTAGACATTCCAATAGGTCCAATTATTTACATGATAAGTGATCTTAAGTAATGAATGCTAATTTCTTTCAACCTTATCATTTTTATGTGTTTACACATTAATCCATATCACCTAAGATTCGTCTACGCTTTATTGTAGCACATACATAACGGTATTTTTAAGTCTTTCAAAGAAGATACCTCAAACACCTGCCGTAAATACCCAGGAAGTCCAAATTATTACATGATAAGTGAAATTAAGTAAACTAAATTTTTTCAACCTTTAGATTTTTTGTTATATCGACTTAAAACGAAAACACCATATAAAGCTCGGAACTTAACGCTTTATTACGCAATACACCAAGAATGCACGTCATTTCTCATGATTCTCTCACAAGACAGAATACCAACCAAACCACTGCCTAAATTAACCTAGATTCCAGATTAATTATCATGCTCAGATATCATCTTGAATGTAAATTTTTTTCAACTTGAGATTTCCTTGTTATTCCCTTTTTATGCTTGAGATTTTCAACCTAAGCTCGACTACGCTTTATTGCTACGACCCCAGCAATGATAATGTAATTTTAGAGACTTCTTCAAAAGAAGCAGACCTCAAACACCTGCCTTCATTAAATAGAACGTCACCAGAATTATTACATTTGAAAGTGATTTAGTATGAAGGCTAATATTTGAGGATTCTTAGATTTATCTTGCAGAATCTATACACTTAAAAACGACATATACTCGCCAAGCTCGTACTTACCGGCTTTATTGCTCACGCCACCAGAATGTATAGTATTTCCTAGAGATTCCTTCAAAGACAGATAACCTCAACACCATGCCTAAGACATTTAGCCGGTAGGAGGTCCAACATTACTAACATGAAAGATTGATTTAGTAATGAATTGCTAATTTTTTCGAACCTTTCAGATTTTTTGTTGATACACACTTAGAAACGATTATACCTTAGAATCTCGATACGAGCTTATTGCTACACCAACGAATGTCCAGTATTTTCAGATTTCTTTAAGTAAGATACTCAAAAACACCATAGGACCTAAATTACCTAGAGTCCAAAATTATTACAGTGAAAGGTGATTTAGTATGAATGATAATTATTTCAACTTTAGATTTTTTTGTTATAACAGCTAAACACGAAATACCCTAAAGGCCGACTACGCTGATTGCTAACCAGATTGTAAGATTTTAGAGTTCTTCAAAGAAGATACCTCAAACAACCTTGTCTCTAAACCTAGCGAGTCTAAATTTCTCATGAAAAGTGTATTTAGTATTGAATGCCTAATTTTTTTCAATTTAGTACTTTCTTTTTGTTTAAAGACACTTTTAAAAACGATGCCAATACCCTTATGCTCTGACGCT
>JABUQX010020209.1:0-5000 GCA_015478945.1 Trachelipus rathkii
AACCGAGAAGATGCACGCCACCTGAAACAACGCGTCCTAATTTCTTTTGAGGCTACATACGCACCCATTTATTATATTTTCACAAGATAATTTGTTTGCTTTTAGTAAGGCTAATAATGTTTATTATTTCCACAGCGTAAGAAGGTGCAGCATGTGAAGAGAGGGAGAGAAATGTGGGAGGTGTTTTGGAGAAGTAAATAATATAAAAGTTTAATTTTAAAACAGTTGATTTACAGAAATTTAAGGAAACTCAACGAAATATTGTATCTAGATTGCCAATAATAGAATGGAAGTATTAAGACTAAATTCAATTCTAAATGTAATAAGTAGAGCGAAGATGAATGAGTGTACGAATAAAGAGCGAACGTCCGGCATAAGATTGAATAGGTTTGAGATAAGCAGTTTAGAAGATCGTTAAGTTAAAAAGTATATTTTCATATATATATATATATATATATATATATATATAATATTATATATTATATATATATATATATATATATATAATATATACGGTATATATATATATATATTATATATATATATTATATTATATATATTATATATATATATATATAAATATAATATATATATATATATATATATATATATATATAATACATATATATATATATATATATATATATATTATATATATTATATATATATATATATATATATATATATATATATATAATATATAATATATATATATATATTATATATATATTATAAAATATATATATATATATATATTATATAATATATATATATATATATTTATATATATATAAAAAACCACTTGAAAATATGGAACGCTTTGAGAGAAAGCAAAGTAAGCATGAGTAAGCAAAGTGGCTAAAAAAACCGAAGGAAAGAAGGTTGGAATCTGCTTGGAATAATGAACAGGGATGGTGCTTTCGTAACCGATGAAATGGGTGTGAGGAGAGTGTGGAGGGAACACTTTGAAAATCTGCATAACATTAGTAGTAATGAAGAGATGATAATGAATGTGTGTATTTTGAGGATGAGGTCCTTAGTAAGGAGGAGGTGATGGGTAGAGTGAGAAAGTTGAAGAATGGTAAATCTGCAGGTGTAGATGAATTTACCGATGAAATGGTTAAGAACGGAGGCGAGATGGTGATTGAGTTTATTTAGAAGTTGTGTAACAAAACGTTTATGGAGGGTCTAGTTTCGAGGGATTGGAGGAGAGCTGTAATAGTACCCTTATTTAAGGGTAAGAGGGATAAGGGTAACTGTAGGAATTATAAAGGAATTAGTTTATTGAGTGTTGTAGGCAAAATATATGCTGGTATTTTAGTCGAAAGAGTGCGTCGAGTGACTGATGGACTCATTGGTGAAGAACAAGATGCGTTTAGAAGTGGCAGAGGATGTGGTAATCAAATCTTTACATTGAAACAAATGATTGAGAAAATGAGAAAGAAGAAGAATAAATTGTATTTAGGTTTTATGGATTTGCAACAAACATTTAATAGGATTAATAGGGACGCTCTATGGAAGGTGTTAGTGATATATGGTGTTGGTGGTAGGTTTCTGAATAGAATCAAAAGTATGTATGACGATAGTGAAGCGTGTGTAAGAATTAATGGAGTTGAAAGTGATTGGTTTAGATTTAATCACGGAGTAAGGCAGGGATGTGTTATGTTCCCTTGGTTATTTAATTTGTTTATGGATGGGGTTATGAAAAAATTAGAGGCGGGGGTTGAAGAGGAAGATGTTAGAATGATGGTGAATGGAAAAGAGTGGAAGGTGCACTGCCTATTATATACGGATGATTTGGTTTTGTGTGGCGAATCTGAAGAGAGTTTGAAAGGATTGCTATAGGGATTTGGCAGAGTGTGAAAAAGGAGGGCTTAAAAAAAATAAGCGTAGATAAGAGAAAAGTTATGGTTGAGAGTGAGGACAGTCCTTGGAGGGAAGTTATGCTGGATGGTGAGCAACTGGAATAAGTGTCTGAGTTTAAATACTTAGGATATATGTTGGATGAAAAGGGTACGGGTATGCAGAGTGTAGCAGGAAAGTTGTTAATGGTAGAAAGGTGGGTGAAGCAATTAAATCCTTGATTAATGTAAATGGACTAAGTCTTGAGTTTGCTAGGGTCTTACATGATGGTATGCTGTTACCTGTGTTGATGTACCGATAGTAAAACTATGGTCTGGAATAAGAGGCAAAGATCTAATGTACAATGCGTTTAGATATTCAATCTTAGAGGAATGTTAGGTGTGAGAAGAATTGATAAAATGAGGAATGAACGCATAAGGGAGTTGTATGGTTTAAAGAAAGGAGTAAATGAGAGAATAAATGAAAGTACATTGAGATGGTTTTTTCATGTGGAAAGGATGGATGATAGCTTGTTGGTTAAGCGGATCCATAGTGGTGAGTGTGCTGGGAATCGACCGGCTTTAAGATTGAAGAGAAAGTGGATTGAGTCAGTAAATTAATGCCTGAAGGAGAGAACTGTGAGTTTGGCAGAGCTGAGAAGGAAGGTGATAATAGGAGTGAATGGTGGGGTTTTGGGAGGGGTATGGTTGTGGCCAACCTGTGCCAAGGGATGAACCCCACATTGAAGCTCTAGGGTGGATTTTCTGACTGCGACGAGTTCTCACTAAAAGGTATAAATGGGGCTGTAAGGCTGGGCTTTCTTTTCGACTTGCGTCATATTCTTCTAGTACTTTTCAGTTTCCGGTGCATGCTACGCCCTTTACCACCACCAGTCTTGGGGAAAGAAGGTGGGTGATGATGATCGATTTTATATATATATATATATATATATATATATATTATATTAATATATATATATATATATATATTATATATATAATATAATAATATTATATATATATATATATATATATATATTAGTATATATATATATATATATATATATATATATATAACATACATAACATACATACATACATACATAATACATACATAACATACATACATACATACATACATACATACATACATACATACATACATAATACATACACCCAGACAGATCTTCAGTGATACATCATCATACATACATACATACATACATCATACATACATACATACATTACATACATACATACATAATACATATATAATACATACATATCATACATACATACATACATACATCATCATACACACTAACATACAACAACATACATACATACATGCATACATCATACCTACATACTACATACATACATACATCATACATACATACATTTTATATTTTGAATTTTTTATCCCTTCTGTCATTCAATCATTCATTATTCATCAGTTTCTAAAATTATGGAGATATCAAATTCTTTTTTTTCGTAAGTATTAAAAATAGTTGTTTTCTATGACACAAAATAACCACAAATTTATAGAATTATTTACCCCAAGTTCTTAGACAGGATTTTATTCCATATTTATACGTTTTCATAAAATACGTAGAAGTGATATTTCAATATGATTTATTCAAGGGTTCACAGAGTAATAAATAATGAGTTTAAAACCTGTCAGTATATTTTATTCCATAAAGTTTTTAATTAAATAATATGAGATATGATCCAGTTTTTAAAAAACCTGAAGAATCATTTGGTGTCAAAGTTGCTTCGAAATTCGCTAATATAAAATAATGTTTATTTATATTATTAATTCCAGCCAAAAAAGAACTGCCCATCGTAAGGCAGTTAACTCTTTATCGATCACGCCATAGTTTCGTTGAGCACCAGAGAAAGTCATGGAAATAAATAAATAAATTCAAATATAGGTCTTCTAAAAACATAAATCTTATCCGAAAATTTCAAAAAGATATTTAAAAAAAAACCTTTTCCTTACTTTCCAAACAAGTCTGTAACAATTTTGTAATAACAATACTTGAATGAAAAATAGCTGCAAAATGTTTTCTGAAAAAACATTATCTTAAAAATATATAATAAATAAATAAATAAATTAAAACATTTGTAATATATTCAATGTAAAATTAAAAGATCTTGAGCATAAAATGGTAACCCTTTTCTATTCATTTATTTGTTTAAGAGATTTGTCAATTACCCCAATTATGGAAAAGACATCTTTATCTGAGTGGGGTATGTAAAACCAAACAGAATGAAGGAAACCGACGTTTAACATCAACGTAACATTCCTCGGTGAATGCAGATCACCAGATTTAAAGGAGACTGCTGAAAATGTCAGAACAAGAAACATGATGACCTACGATATGCGAACAGGAATAAGGTGCTGGAAGTAAAGGCACCATATGCAAGAATTTAGAGTTGCGAATCTCCCACACAATTAAGGTATAAACAAATCCTTTGAAAGCGAGGGAGCTGAAATGGTGATGAAAATGAAGGTGCTGAACTTGTTGAACTGTCGAAGTAAGTACAGTTAAAAAGAGATTAAAGGCTTCAATCATCATAATCGTAGAAGGTCATAGGTTTCAGAGAGTCAGATGGAAAATGACAGTTAATTAAAGTATTTTTTATTAGATTTAACAGTGTCGAAGAAGATGGTTGAACTGAAATCCCAGTCCAGATGTAGGATCTTTAACTGTAAGCAAGGGCGATAACACCATTGTATAGTTGGAGTAAAACTACGCAAAGCGAAAGAAGAAAAAAAATTTTCCAGCCTGAAGAATCTCCTATCTTTTTTGAGGACACGTCTTCAACGCAAAATCTGTAGGATTTTTTTTTTATCATTAGACACCATAATATTTATACTGTTCACAGACGAACTGGCAATGCAGTCGATAACGAGAGGAAACGAAAAGCTAAACAGGGAGAATGGAAGGAAAAGAAATCTTCTCATCGGGGTAATTATGATAAAATTTTAAAAGAGCAGCTGCAAAGATAGCCAATGAATAGTAAGAATAGAGATGAAGATAAAACAGAACCCTGATAATGATGGGCTCTTTAATTGAGAGGGAAGGAAGAAGCTGTTCGGTTGTTAAATGCCGATATGAAATGATTTGAGAGAATACTTGGCGTGAGTAAGCA
>JABUQX010020209.1:10000-37184 GCA_015478945.1 Trachelipus rathkii
GGAGAGATTACGCGAAGAATGGAAGTATGGATTAGTTATGGAAGCGGTATACCCATAATGAAAGATATAGAAACGTCGGAATAGAAGTTAAAAAAGTGAATTTTTAACAGTATACTGACTCCGACACTGTTGTACGGAGCGGAAAACATGGACAACAACGAGAAGAGAGGAAAGGTTGAATACAAGCGGCGGAGATGAGGGGTAATTTAAGACTATGATTGGAAAGAGTAGGAGAGACAGAAAAAGGAATGAAGTAATTAGAAAAGATATAAGGGTGAAGAAGATGAGCACTGAAGATGGATGTGGGGGAGATTGAGATGGTGGGGACCATCTGGAGAGGATGAAGCAGGAGAGAAATGCCAAAAAGAAGATGGAATGGACACCAGAGGGCAGAAGGCCAAGGGGAAGACCGAAGAAAAGATGGGCGGAGTCGGTGGAGGACTCTCTGGCCAAGAAAGATGTCAGCTACAAATGAGAGTGCTGAAGAGAAGAGGGAATAGTGCAGGAGAGGGATGTGCTGGAGAAAGATGCTTGCGCGGCTGACAGGAATGAAGAAATCCTTCCTGGGAGAGCGCCACCACGCACACCAGACTCTATACTCACCACCCTCCTCCTCACACCATATATTATATATATATATATATATATATATATATATATATAATTATTATATTATATATATATATATATCTATATATATTATTATATTATATATCTATATATATATATATATATATATAATATATATATATATATATATATATATCATAATATATATATATCTATATATATATATTCATAAAATTCTCATAAGAACTTACCATCGTTTTATCAGGTCCAATTTCAGTTTTCTAGCTTTTTGACTGAGGTGATTCAAAATTTTTTCATTGCTGACTTCTGTGCTGAGATCTCGATGAATTTGACAGTAAAGCAACACCTCTAATGCGCTCCTCTCCAACCACTATTCCGTAAATACGTTTTCAGACGCCTTAATGTCGAAAAGGTTTTTTCTACTGTTGCGGTGGATACAGGCAATACTGCCAAGATATTCAGGAGAGTAGCATGTTAGGAAACCTCCTTTGTCACACTTAGCCAAGCACCGATCGCAGTTTTTGTTTTTTTAATTTTCTAACAGCCATTTACGCTGCCAGATAGTCACCACTGCTTCTTTTAGTGTATCCTGCGTGGAGGATCTTGGAATGGTCGTCTTTTATAAAAGAGGATAGCTTTTTTCAATATGCTTATAAGGGTACATTGCACTTTTCTGGTAAAAATTATACTGAAGTGAAATGATAGTAGTTTCATGCGAGAGAAATCAATCAGTCAACGAAGAAATCAGATGATCAATAAACGGAATAAAAAATGAGATGCGGTAATATGATTCGGGATCTGATAAGTAGCACATTACAAACGATGTTTCTGGAACTTTCGTATGTTCTTGGAATTGTTTATTTAATATCTAAGCTGTCGCATACATTTTTAGCTTGTGTTAATATGGTTTTAAACTCTGTCTGCAATTTTGTCTATCTTTTCGAGAAGTTGAATAATGTCTTTTACTAAGTTTATTGCACTGACAATGTCCCAAATGGACACTCTGTAACTTTTTTGACAAGGTGTAGGTTTTATTACAAGAAATTTACTTAAACGTATAATATTTTATAAAATTTATATATTACTGATTGAATTTAACAGCGAAGTAGCTTTTCTGTGGTAATTCACCAGGCCATTCTTTTATTTCTTCCAATGACGCAAGTATTGGCTCAAGAGTCTCTTTAAAAAGGAAATCCGCTTCATGCCGTTCACACCATCTGGTCTCGCACATCTTTCTGATGCCTCTTGTTATTTTAGTTACTAGAAACTCTTTTATTTTTTATCTTCCAGAGTTTTGTGCTCTTCTGACTCGATCGAAAAATGTGCATATTTCAGAGATGAATCCTAAGACTTTTCGAATTGCCTGAATTTTTAGAAGAGTCTGAGAGACATAGATTAAACAATGTGCTACACAATGTGTGTATAGAACTTTAGAAAACTCATTCCGAATAACAGATTGCACTCCTCGGAATTCGGCTCTCATGGAAGAGGCTCCATCATCATCCTTGGCCTCTTAAAATTTTTTCGATTTTAAACCAAGTATCCCCGACATTCCAAAATACATTTGCCCAATGCTTTTTTTCCCTGAGATATCATAAACCGGAACAAATGATAAAAAAATCCTTTCTTAAAAGTTAAAAGGAGTAATCCCCTCCATCACACCACATGGGTACCTTCACAAAGTGGAAAACTGTTCTGTTTTGGGAAATATCTGTTGTTTCATCAGCTAATACTGAAAAAAAGATTAATTTATTACTTCTTTCCACTATTTTCCTTTTTGTTAAGCTGACTAAATTGACTGTAATATTTCATTCCTGTAAATCATCGGACTCGTCATACATTGGAATTTTTGGATGGTAGTGGTTCTTCCAAAACCTGGTCACCTAACATTGTGCTCGAAACCTAAGAAGGCATCTAAAATTTCCGTCATTTTCAGCTGGATGTTGGATATTCAATAGTCCAGAGTCACTTGAGCCGCTTAATGCAAGACTTGCTGGCCCATCATTAATATCGTATAGTTTTTCCAATTATTGGTAGAAGAGTTTTCTTATTTTTTCTTCCCCTTTTTTCTTATTTTGAGTGTCCATTTGTTGTTTGACTATGCTTTCGATTTTTTTCTGAATTAGAGCTTCAATAATTCATCTTATAATATTTAATATATATATATATATTATATTATATATATATATTATATATTATATATATATATATATATATATAATAATATATATATTATATATATATATATATATATAAGATTTTTATATATATATTTTTTTATTGATAGTATATAATACATTTTCTAGTTTGTTTTTGACCTTACAAAATTTGCAGTCGATACATTTCGGGGGGGGGCTGCAGCCCCTCAGCCCCCTGGCTACGCCCTGTATATATCTATATATATATATATATTATATATATATATATAATATATATATATATATATAATATATATATATATATTATATATATATATATATATATGTATATATAATACTACTCGTCAAAATTAACGCACCACTGGCTCATGTGATGTTAACAGGTTACAGAAAGGACCAGAACGCTGTGTAACTTTATTATGCAAATAACATAGCAACAGGGGGAAACATCATACAGTGGTAAGAATGTCGAGGGGCTCTAGGAATCCCCTGAGGGCCTGCGAATGGGTCCAGTATGTGGCGATGCGTTTCATCGAATGTCGGACATTATCGCGGTGAAGAGTTCGTGTGTGGGATGGTGTTGGTCAATAATGTGTATGGCCACCTTTAACGCGGATGACGGCTTTGCACCGTCGTGGCATACTCCCAATGAGGTGCCAAATATCATCCACGGAAATCTGATCCCATACGCGACGCACAGCCTGCCGCCGCGCCTGGAGGGTTTCTGGCGGTGGTTGCAACTGTCGCAGTCGCAGTCGCAGTCGCAGTCGCAGTCGCAGTCGCAGTCGCCGTTTCAACATGCCTTATACATGCTCAATTGGGTTTAGGTCAGGACTGTGTGCTGGCCAATCCAATGTCCTGAACTTGACCGTCGTTAGGTATTCAGTGACACATTTGGCCTTGTGTGGTCTTGCGTTGTCATGCATTAGGACGAATCCGTCACAGATGTAGGGGGCATATGTCACGAATAAGGGTCAAGGACGTCTGCAATGCATCGTACGTGGGGTATGGAACTGACATATAGGACGTGCAACTATATACTACCTTTTAAAGATATGCATATAGTTGCACGTCCTATATGTGCAACTATATACTACCTTTTAAAGATATGCATCCCCAAACCATGAAAATCCACCTCCAGATGGCAATATCTACCGAATATTACATTGCGCGTACCTCTCATTAGGTCGTCGATAGACTCTTCATCGCCGATCGGAGGTGTAGAGACTAACTCCGGACTCATTCGTAAAGAGCACATTCGCCCAATCGCCGAAACTCCAATGTAAGTGTCCACTCAATGCTTCCTGGTGTGTCGTGGTCCTATGGCCGGCCTCCGTGGCCGCAAATTATGTTCCGCGAGGCGTCGACGTATTGTATTATCACTCACACGGGTCCCATGTGTATTTGAAGGTGCCTTGCTGTTGTATGGCGGTCTCTTACGGCCCGCATACGCATAAAACGGTCTTCAACGCCAGTCGTGGCGCGTGGCCTGCCCTGGCCCCGCCGCCTTGCGTGCTCTATACTGATATCGTGGTGTTGCTACATGATCCGTGCAATGGTTGTATGCGTTACACCAAACCGTCGACCAAGTTTACAGTACCCGTACCCCTCGGCAAGGAGAGTAGTAATCTGTACGCACTCGTCACGTGTTAGTCGAAGCGCAATCCTTTTCATGGTTGTAGCGGCTAAATTCACACCTGAATGGACCACGTACTCAACATGCCCCCGCCATAACCTTCCCCAATCGCTAAAGCTGGAGTTACGTGGTTTGTCATTTACCTTAATTATAGCGATGGCGGACCCTATACACCCCCAACACTATTACAGCGCTGTATACTGTGTCCCTGATGCTATGTTATTTGCATAATAAAGTTACACAGAGTTCTGGTCCTTTCTGCAGCCTGCTAACGTCATATTAGCCAGTGGTGCTTTAATTTTGACGAGTATATATATATATATATATATATATATATATATATATATATATATATATATATATATATATATATATATATATATATATATATATATATATATATATATATATATATATATATATATATATATATATATATATATATATATATATATATATATAAAATATGTTATTCAAAGATTTAAAATTATTATTCTCTGAAGTAAAATGAGACGAAATTTCGTGTTAGAAAGGTCCCGCTCCCTAAACTCTCAGTTATTCACTCCATTTTACTTGCGCAGGTAAAATCGCACAGATATGGCTGCGCTGATCAGTTGTTCCTACACTACTCCATTGTGCCTATGTTATTACATCAGTTCTATTGTATATTAAAATGAACGAAGAAGAGCTATGCCTATTTGTGTAGGCGTAGAAACTTGGAAATGAAATGTAGACTGACTATCACAGGCCTGCGATGAAAAATTGCTTTAACGTTTTTAAGTATTCTAGTTGTAATTTATAGCGCAGATTTCAAAAATGACTTTCATTTTCATCCATCACGTATAGTGTTTCGTAAAGAAGTCATATTCATATATACCCATATATATAGTATATATATATAGAAAGATATATATATATTTATAATATATATATATATATATATATATATATATATATATATATATATATATATATATATATATATATATATATATATATATATATATATAATCGCGACTGAAATAGAGTGAAATCTTGACGAAACTGAGTGCCTTACTTGTGTAGCCCCCTATTATGTTTAGCCTGTAGAGTTCTCAAATGCTCAGATTAAATATATAATATTTACTTAACCGCAGAGGATCGGATCCAGTTTTGTTTACTAGTGTTTATATAAATTTGAAAAAAAAAACTGGTACTGTGGCCCAGCATTCATATTTCTTCCGAACTTTAAGAGGAATAAAATGTGGGTGAAATAAAAGAATAAAAGACATTCTTGAGTAAAGGGAATGTAGTTCAATTACAAGCACACGAAGAATTTTTGTTTCTATAGGTGTTCCATAAACAAGATCATGATGTCAGCATGGCTTGTATTTATTTTACATAGTTTTGTTTGTGGGGTAAATGATAATTGCCAATACTTCCACTTATACTCGTCACCAATAAAGTTATTTTCAGAAGTGACGGTATCAACCACTATCACAATTACTATTGGTAGTTCAACAAAAATCCACGTACCACTGTTGAAACTAATTTCTGAAGTCTCGTTTATTTGGTAAGCGTGTGGTTTGATATGATCGACCAATAAATTGGTCTTTATAGCATTGTTTTCTTATTACCAAATCTTAAAAAGAAATCCTTTTATCTTGAAATTTTCCGCATTAAAGAATTCACTTGTCCATTGCCAAAATTATCTAATTTTTCAGCTACTCCGACGGATCACAGCGGATTCTCATGCAACGGTGGTTAACACAATATATAAGATTCGAAGTTTCCTAGTAGGGACAGATCTGAAACAATTTATCGCGCTGCTATGATCCTGTCAATGAACAACCCAAGGACTTCCAGTCCCTTACTCCCTAAGATGAATTAAGTGAAGTACTTATAGAAACAGACAAAAAATGTAAATAATAAGTAATTTATCTTTCCTTATATGTCTTTCTTTACAGTGAGGCTTCTTTCCATAAGTTTGAAAAGCTGTATCTGTATCTAGAAATGCAAACTCTGCCCACGAATTTATTGAAAGGAACTCAGCTTCCAGAATGACTTACGATTGGGTAGGAGCCAGATAAGTTAATTGGGATGAAGAATTCATCATGACAAGTGAAGAATGCCAAATTCAAAACCCCACAGGATGTGAGCAAACATAAACAAGAACACCGCCAGAAGTGTTTAATTTTTCTTTCTTCTTTTTTTTTAATTTAGACAAGAAGTTAAATTTAGCTGATAATGACGTATCATAGATTTAGGAAATATTTTAAAAAAAAAATAAAAAAAAAAAAAAAAAAAATACATCAGTAGTAACGCAAGGACGTATGGACTAAGCCTCTTTATACCCCACCTGTCCTTTTTCTGACCCCATAGGCCTCTTTTACGCCCACCCTAAAATCTTGGGCAACCCAAGTTCAAACAACCCCGCCCGACAGACACCCCACAAAACCCCAAAAAATTACCTGCCCTGCTTTTTGACCGCTGAAGCCTTTTTTGACCGTTTGACCTTTTTTTTGGGCCCTTGATTTTTTGACGCCCCTTCGCATCAGAAGGGCGCGACCAGACCGGATGCGAAGCACGAGATCCGTCGTAACGTATCTATCCACCTATTTAGCCCCCTTTTAGGGGCTTAGCCCCTTTTTTGACTAGAAATGTCTTTGGAGCTTGATATTTCCCGGTTCTTGGCCAACATGATTTTTCGGGCCTTGATATTCAATCAAGGGCCATGAAATTTGGACCATTCTTCTTAAAATTGACCCATTCTAAAGGTTCGTCGTAAGGTTAATTAAGTCAGGGGATTATCTTGAGCTTTCATCCAAGAGTAACTGCCCCTTCACCTTTGGTTAGAATAACTGTGCTACAAGAAGGTCATTTAGGATATCTTGGACCATGTATGGACGATCTGTCCTAACTTATTTCCAACCACCCTCACACACACACACACACCACACCACACACACACACACCAGTATCACACACACACACACAAACACCACACCACCACACACACACACACACATCACACCTACACACAACACCACACACCCACGGGCTACATCCGTATAATATATATAATATATAAATATTTAGATATATATATATATATATATACTATATATTATATATATACTTATAATCATATATATATTATTATTATATATATATATATATTATACTTATATATTAATATATAAAATATTTATATATATCAATAAATAGGATATATATAGTACTAATTATATATATAATTATAATAATATTATATATATATTAATATTATATATATGTCTATAATATATATAATATATATATATATGTATATATATATAATACTATATATATATATATTATAATATAATATATATATACTATATAATATTATATATATATATATTATATTTATATATATTCTATTTACTTATTGCGCACACCCTACACCCAGCCATAGCACTGTACAACTTACGACTTCACACCCACACAGATACCACACTACACACACACCAACACCAGCACACACACACACACCAGCTAGGCCTACTTATACCACACACGCCACACGCCGCTAGGCTACTTAGTACACACAACGCACAAAGCCGCCCTAGGCTACATTGATTACAAGCAACATACCACTCACCCCTATACCTACACACACACAAACAACCATAGTCACTTACACTATGACACTTATACACACTCATAGTCACTTATACACACTGTACATATGACATTATACCACACACATTTCACTATGACACCTTATACACACTAGTACACTCACCCATAGACCACTTACACTCACATTACAAGCACTTACATTTTACCCATAGACACTTACACTCCACCATAGATACTTAAATAGCACACACACACACGCTCAACATACATACACACTATATAACACCTAATATAACTCACTTACAACAATCCTTCGTGATGACACCTGATTCAATTGATGGCTTCATCTTTGATTGGCTCAAGCTTGATGATGCCATCCTTTGATGACTCAGCATGTATTATGGTTTCAGTACTAATTTTGTGGTTCAGTACATTTTGATGTTCCAATCCCGTAAGGTAGTATCTTAGTGATGTGTCTCATTGATGTTCTTATTGAGTATTAATAAGTGCCAGGTAGAGTGCCAAGTGGCCACCTTAGCTTAGTGCCATAATGAAACAGAAGTGCCATGAGTGCCAACAGACTGATCTTATAGTGAAGAGTACCAGATGAGTGCAAGAGAGTGCCACATAGTGCCAACAATCTGGAACTAAGAAACAACATAGAAGTGCCAATTATGCCAACTGAAGTGCACTTTCTTTTAAAGCCCTTTTCTTAGCCTCCCCTTGAGCTAGAACTAGCCCTAATATGGCGTTCTACCCCTAGTTATAATGTATGAGGAATCGAATGGTTCGTATATTACAAGTTGCTTAGGAATACTTCCTACTATGAAGTTAGTTGCTTTTTCTAAACCTTATAGCCTAAAAGCTAACCTAAATTATTATATCATATATATATATATATATAATATATATTAAATATTTATATAAATATATAATATATATATATAATATATTAAGTTAGTTATAATGTATATATTATATATATATATTACTTCACCCACATACACACTACACACACCACACAACAAAACCTAGATACCATACCTTACACACCCAGCCATAGACCTATACACTTTAACTCTACAACAGATACACATCTCACCTTACGCTTACACACACCCAGATACACCTACACATCATACACAACTACAACACTATGAACTTATCAACGCACTTACACTCTTACCATAGACACTTTACACTTACACTTATACACACAACACTTGTCTCTTAATTCCCACTATTACACACATACACTAGGACACTTATACATAAACACTTACGCTCACCCATAGACACTTACAATCACCCATAGACACTTACACTCGAACACAGATTACACCAGGATCATTAACACGAGCACACACACTCAGATATTTGAAGCCTCAGCTTTGACTGCACTCAACTTGGTTGGCTCAACTTTATGTTGGCTCAACTTTGATGGCTCAACTTTGTTGCCTCAACTTTGATGGCTCAACTTTGTTGGTTCAACTATGAAGCAAGGTCTCATCTTGACTGAGCTCATTCATCTTGATGACCTCATCGTTTGATCACCACCTATATTGATGGACTCAACTTTGAATGACGTCATCTTTGCTCCGTCTTCCATCTTGATGACAATTTATTGCATGGTTTATTACATTTTGATGGTTCGAGTACATCTTGATGGGTTCCCAATCACCGTAAGAAGCGGACACAGCATGCCCTCCACTCCGCGCAAGACAGAGCTAACCCCGCACCCGCCAGGTGCCGACCTCCGCGTTTCCCGCCCGCCGGTTCCTCGCCACGCCGCGTGCGTTTGCGCCCCGCAAAGGCGCAATCATATACCGGTAAACCCGACCCCGCTGCGCGCACCCCGCCAGGCCACAAATATTTCCCCGGCACAAGACGGAAAAATATATATACTATGATGTCATTCATTTTTATTTCATACTGTTAACAGTTACTTTATTTAAAAAACACTTGTCTTGTATAGGAGCAGGAATTACATTTTCAGTTATTTTACCTATTAATTATTATAACACATATTTCATAGTTGTGATATCAATGTAAATATCAAAAAAAAAAATTCTTTTAAAGTAATTATGTCTTAAGTTCATTCATTTTACTCCAATACCTTGAAATTTTTATTAAAAAACATATACTTACAGACCTATAAAGACAGTATTAATCAGTAAATCAAATAGAGGTGATTACCTAGCAGCAAAGGGGATAGTATGCTTTGTTTTTTTACTGGCTTTAGCTGCCCCTTTAACATCATTGAATGTCTTTACTGCCTTTATCATATATTTATTAAAATTACATACCTTAAAGCAGTATCAGTAATCAAGAACGCTGCTTTACTGCAACGGATGGATGGGATGGGTGGGGTGGGTATTTACTGCTTTACTGCTTTAACTCTGTGATTTATGCTGTTTAACTACATAATGCTTTAGCTGCTTTAATCGTACATGCCTTAGATTTTAATTATACATATCGGTTACTTTTTATAGTTTTAATACTTTTTTATTATTATTATTATTTTTATTTATTTTTATCTTTTATTTTTATATATTTACTTTTTATTATTTATTATTTATATTTTATTATTTTATTATAATACTTAGTGTATTTTCTTATGCCATTGTTCATTATCACTTAACACACAACAACAACACACCTACCACACACCCTACACCCTACACACAATACGATAGACATACACTTTACACCTACACACACCACACTTTACACTTCGCCCATAAGACACACCTGTTATAAACATACTCAAATAAGTTTTTTGTTATGAATCATAAAACGTATTAATTGATGGAAAACATTTATGATTTTTGAATTAACATAGATACAAGTTAGTACTCAATTTCAACAACACGAAAAGCTCTGGAAAAGATTTCTTAAAACTTTCATATAATAAATCTTATCTTTGAACAGAGAATTTATAATTAAACTACGTTAATACTTTGTTATAACTAAATATTCATTTCAAGTTTTTAAAAAATTTCTACGATTGTCTTTCATTAAATCATTTGAATTGACATTCTGCAATATGACGTACGCCTAAAGCAATAAATCACGTAAATCAGTTAAGGCAAGCCACTAGCACTCCCTCACCGATGGCTATGGCCACGTTTTTGTTCTATTGACGCATACTGGTCTTTACTCTTTTATAATGAAATTAAAGTATAAAATAAAAAAAAAAATAAGCTCTTCTCTGCTATAACATGTATTTTTATTAAAATCATTTCTAGGATTTTTATTAAAAAATAAACAAGATAACTTCAGATTTTAATTGCACTTATTACCTCATCATTTTACATTAAAGAATTTTCAAATTTTTTAAATAAATTTGGATTTTCTTTATTTATCTTATGTCATGGACAAATCCAACACGAGGAAAACAACAACAACGCCGCACTCCTTACAGATACGAAAACTGACCTCTTCATGTAAATTGTGTTGAAAATCAACTACCTTTAGGCCTAAATTAGGTAAACCTTTTTGTACCCTGGCGGCGATTAGGCTAATACCAGGTCCAAAATATATTCAAGGACCTCTTTCATGCTAAAAATGGTGGTGAAATAACTAGTTAGGCCTAATTTTGGAATTAAGCCTTTTTGTACCCAGGGTATTGATTAAAGCCTAATACCAGCGTCAAAGAGGTGAATGTCAGTAATAGACAAGACATCAATTCATTACTTATTACCATCATATCCATATTTTATAAATAATATTTCAAACTGAAACATTTGCTGGATGGTAAGATCCTAAGTAGGCAAGCAAGGAAATGTTATACGTTTCTTGTGAGTGACGGAGTAATCCTTATATATCTAATAGACAACGATGTGATTGGTCGAGAATTATTGTATCGCGGTTTACTGCTTTAGGTATGTAAAAACAGTGTTTTTTCATATCCTAAGCTTTACCTGTGATTGGATGAAAATATAGCTTAGTTCTTTAACTCATGTATTTGGCACATACAGGGATTTAACAGACTATCCAAATCCATTTTAAATCATAGTCGTTTTAGCTGTAAAGCAGTGCACAAGTTATCTGATTATGTATTAAAAGTTTTTTTATGTTATAACTAATCTGTATATCATATTTATAATAAATACTACATTGAGGAATAATTATTAATTTCACATAGGAATAGATTTAGATAATCTATTCACTAAGATTTATTTTTAGTTAAATCACGTGAAGCAAAAACGCAAGAGCGCCCGCAAGCGCGACGAGTGCGGAAGAAAACCGATAATGAACCCGCCGGCCAAGCAAAATTATTTAACTTGGAAAACAAGCTAAATAACAATTAATAATAAATTCTCTGCAAAGATAAATGAAGCCTTATTTAGAATATTTAAGAAACATTTGCATAAATTATAACTTAGTAGATTTGGAAATGAAGATAGTATATGAAAACATTAAGATAATTATAAAACATAAAATGATTTTAATAAATATATAACGTAATATGTTACAATACAAACAGAAAAAATCTATTTTAAATATTAGATGATATATAAAAAAAAAACAAAGAAAAAAAAAAAAAAAAAAAAAAAGAAAAAATGAAAATAATAGAAAAAAAATAAAAAAAAAAAAAATAAGAGACTGAGAAGTTAAATAAAAGATAAAGTAAAAAAAAAAAAAAAAAAAAAAAAAAAAAAAAAAAAAAAAAAAAAAAAAAAAAAAAAAAAAAAAAATAAAAAAAAAAAAGATGAAAAAAAAACAACAAAAAAAAAACAAAAAATATACAAAAAACAAACAACAAAAAAAAAAAACAAATAGAAAAAAATAAAAAGTAAATCTAAAAAAAAAGAATAGTGAAATTTAACTGTTTTGTGTGTGTAGGTTGTAGGTGTAGGATGTATGATCGTGTATAAGTAGCCTAGCGGTTGTGTGTGTGTAAGTGTGGTGTGTGTGCGTGCTTGTGTTAATGATATAATATTCTCACGTGTAAAATGAAGCAAAGTATGCAATTTAAAATAATAAAAATAGAAAAATAATAATAAAAGTTATTAAAATAATAAAAAATAAAAATAATATAAATAATAAAAATAATAAAAAAAATATTAAACAAAATAAAAAAGCACCGATGTGGTCCAAATATACGGTCGTATTTTCACGCAGATTACCAAGGGACGTTAAAGTCATTAGCAAAACCTATTGGTAGCATTCCCAGTAAAAGCAGTTTATAAAACAAAAGACATACTAATCCCTTTTGTTGCTTCGGCAAAACGCGTTATTGATTTACTGATTTACTGCTTTAAGGTAGTTAATGTTAATAAATATATGAGTTAAGCAGTAAAGCATATGAGCTTTAAAAGCACGGTATTAAAGCAGTATAAAACAACCCACTACTAATTCCCTTTGCGCTTAGATAACACCATCTACTTGATTAAAATAACTGTTTATGCTAAGTTATGTGTAATGATTAATTAAATTTGGAGGTTTAAGCGAGTAAACATAATGAGTTGGTAAGCAGAAGCAGTAACCAAGTAAAACAAACAAAAGCATATAATCCCTCTGTTATTTTGTGTGTACGGTCACCTCCAGATTTACCTGATTTCTGCATTTTAAGTTTCTGTAATGTTCTAATATCATATGAGTATTTTTTTAAAAGCCAGGATGTAAAACATGAGATTAGTTTAAAGCAGTAAGGCAGTAAAACAAAAGCATACTAACTCCCTTTGCTGCTAAAGTAACACCTCTATTGGATTTATGTTTACTGCTTAAGGGTTTTTAAAGTATATGTCTTTTAATAAAAAATGATCTTAAAGTATGAACGTAAAATTGATGACTCATAGTTATATTGAAAAGATTTTTTTTGAATAGTTTACTACTATCCACAACTATGAATATGTGATTAAATAATAATAATAGGTCAGTAATGATTACAGTTTTAGGAACGCCAAAATGTTTTTAGTACACAATGTCTTAGTAGTGTATTGAAATAAAAACAGAATGGACTCATAGATTATATATTATTCATTCTCGCGCAGAAATATTTGCGCCTGCGGTCGACGCGGCGGGCTGCGAACCGGGCATGGCGGGAACGCGGAGGTCCGCAACTGCGGAGTGCGGCGGTTTGGCTGTCTATTGCGCGGAGGCGCATGCTGCGCCCCTTCTTACGGTGATATAGGGAAGCCATCAAAATGTACTGAACCATCAAATGTATGAAACCATCAATTAAATCTGAGTCAATCAAAGGATGAACGACAAAGATGACGTCATCAAAGTCTGAGTCATCAATATAGGGTGCGTATCGAAACGATGACGTTATCAAAAGATGATCAATTCAAAGATGAACCCTTCAAAGGTGAACAACAACAAGTTGGAGCCTTCAAGTTACGCAACAAAGTTGAGCCATCAAAGTTTGATGCCAACAAGAGTTGAGCAACAACAGTTTGAGCATCAAAGCTGAGGCATTCAAAGATATCGAGAGTGTGTGTGTGTATATCTGTGTTGATCGGTGTTGCAGTGTAAAGTGTCTTATGGAGTGAGTGTTAAGTGTCTTATGGGTTGAGCGTAAGTGTTCTACTGGGGTTAAGTGATCTATGTGTATTGTGATGTGATGTTTGTGAATAAAGAGACATGCTGTATGTGTGTATAAGTGTAAGTTAAGTGTCTATGGTAAGTGTGAAGTGCCGTATAAAGTGTCAATAGGTATGTGGTGGTGTGTTGTGTGATGGTGTGTTGTTGATCTAGGTAGTGTGTAAGCGTAAGTGTGAGTGTATCTGTGTCGTGAGTTGTAGTGTAAGTTGTCTATGGCTGGGTGTGTAGGTGTATGTATCTAGTGTAGTGTTGTGTGCGTAATATCTCAATTGTGTGTGTATGTGGGTGTTAGTAATATATATATATATATATATATCATATATATATTCTTATATATTATATATATATTATATATATATTATATATATATATATATGTATGTATAATAATATATATATATATATTATAATATATTATTACTATATATATATATATATATATATATATATATATATATTATATATATATACTATATATATAATATATATATATATATAATATATAGGCTTATAAATGTAGAAAAAAAAGACTAACTCAGGAGTAGGAGTATCCTCCCTAGAACTTGTAATAATCACCAATCGATTCTATACCTTATAACCATAGGGGATAGACGCCCATCATTAGGGCTATTCCTAGCTCAGGGAGCCTAGGAAAAAGGCTTGAAAAAAGTTGCACTCAGCTGTGCACTATGTGGCACTCACGTGGCACTATGTGGCATCAGGTTGGACACCTTATGTGGCACTCACTTGGCACTCATTGGGACTCACTTGGCACTCATTGAGCAGCTCACCTTGGCACTCAATTGGCCTCACTTGGCACTCACCTGGCACTCATTTCTAATACTCATAGAACACTTATAGAACATCACTAGATACTCCTTACGGTGTTTGGGAACCATCAAAATGTACTGAACCATCAAAATATACTGAACCATCAATAATGCTGAGCATCAGTCAAAGATGGCCATCATCAAAGTTTAGCCATCAAAGATGAACCATCAAAATAGGTGTCATCAAAGATGATAGTAGTTGCCGTGATAAGTGTCAATAGGTGTGTCAGTGTATGTGAGCTGTGATGATGTGTCATAAGTGTCGTATGAGTGAGTGAAGTTGTTATGGGAATGTAATGACAGCTATGGTGTGGAGTGTAAGTAGCTGTCTTGGGTGCGAGGTGTAGTGTGTATAAAGTTTCATTAGTGAATGTTGTGTATAAGTGTCATAGTGTACGTGTTATAAATGACATAGTGTGTATAAGTGTCATAGTGGTTGTGTTTGTGTGTGTGTGTCTCTGTATGTGTGTGTAGGTTTGTAGGGTGAGTGTATGTGTGTCAAGATAGCTAGCGTTGTGTGTGTGTGTTATAAGATTAGCTCTACGGGGTTGGACACTGTGTGATAAGTAGCCTAGCTGGTGTGTATTTGTGCCCCCACTGTGCCGGTGTGTGTATCTGATAGTGACGGACCAATGTGAGTCGTACAGTGTAAGGTGTCTTGGTTGGGTGTAAGGCATGTGAACGCAAATATATACAACTATCACTATATATATATATTATATTAATATATTAATATATTATATATATATTATATATATATATAACCCTCATATATATATAATATATATATATATACATATATATATATAATATTATATACATTATATATATACTATATATATATACGACGTAGACGTGGTGTGTGCGAAAATGTGATGTGTATGCTGTGTGTGTAGGCAAGTACTGCGACCGCGGATGAAATAGAGTATTTAGGACAGATCTACAGCGTCAGATACCTAATGACCTCATGTTAGCACAGTTTACCACCCCAAAGCAAAAGTGGCAGGTACTTGGATTGAGCTCAAGATAAAATCTCTATAATAGCCATTACGAACCTAAGAATGGTGTCAGATTCAGGCTTGATACATATCAAGGCGAAATATCTGCCAAAACCGAAATACAAGGCCCAAACATTCAAAAAAAGGGCTAAGCCCCTAAAGGGGAGCCGCGAGAGGTGAGTGGGGGGGAGATACAGCCGACCACTGGAATGCTTCTCATCGTTCTGGCGCCGCCGTGCGCCGCCCTTCAGCAGAAGCGACGCTTCAAAAAAAACATCCCACAAGGCCCAAAAAAGGCAAAAGGTTCAAAAAGCGTCAAAGGCTCAAAAAAGTGTCCAGGGGGGCAGGTAAAAATTTGGGGCCAAAATTATTAGTGAGGGTTAACAAAGAAAGGCCTAGGGTAAAAGGCAGTGGAGGTTAAAAAGAGAGACGCTTAGTCAATATCCCGCTATGTTACTTATTATCGAAATAGTCACATCCTCTGCACAAACTTAAAACCCAATTCGGCGCGCAGACTAAAAATGAAGAACCGGAGAATCCGAAAACAATCTTTTCGCACGTTTGTCTTGATAGTTAAAAAGAATATACTATAATATAATATATATATACTATATATATATTATATATATTATATACTAATTATAATATATTATTATTATTAATATATTATATATATATTATATTATATAATATATATTAATATATATTATATATACAATTATATATATATATATATATTATTATATTATACTATAATCTATATATAATATATTTAAAAATCTATCGATAAATTCAATTCAGCTAGAAAAAAAAATTATTACCTCTGATGTGGTAATAGTGTTGCATAAATCTTATTTACCTTTTCCTTTTCCATTTTGTTTTTTACCACTTAAATGACTCATTCCAGTTTACTCCAAAAGCGGTAAACCAGTCTCTTTACTCATGACAGAGATTTCAATATCCAAAGGTTTGCAGTTGATACTAGTTTGTTATTAATTACATGATGCAGCTTTCTTGAATCTGATTTTGGTTTGATTTTGCTTTGATTTTGTCTTGATTGTTTATGTTCAATCCCTTTATTTTAGTAAACATATTAATTCATCTATTAAAATGAGAAACTGTTTTTTATAATATATTATCTTATTGTTGTAACAATAGATTAATTATTAAGAAACTTTTCCATAAATTTTCCATTATATTAATCAATAACAATAATAATATAAATATTAGTAATAGTTTTTGTTTATTGAATCTAAATGATTATAATAAAATGATAAATTGATGCTAATTATTGAATAATAATAACAACGCCAACTAATAATAATAATAATTATAATAATTAATAATATTAATATTAAAAAGAATATTAGATAAACAGATAATAACATTAATAATAATAATTAGATTAATAGCAATTAATAAATAAAAATAATAAATAATAATAAGGAATAATAATAATAATAATAATAATATAATAATTAATAATAATAATAATATAAATCATCAAAATTGCTGCTAAAGATGCATTATTAGTTTTCAAAATCTCTGAAATTAGTCTGACTGCGGAATGCTGCAATTGAGAATTCACTACGCAACAAAGATTTTATTGCCACATTAAGTGAAAACGGATTCTTTCTAGTAAAATTTCAGACACGATAAAAACGAAGTTTGAATCTTTAGAATTTTAAAATCAATGGCACAAAATTTAACGAAAATATAAAACTAAGGCCTTAAAAAAGTAAAAAAAATATTGCAAACCACGTGATAAGATAATATATAATATTTATATATAATATATATAACCATATAATAATATATAATTATAATAGTTATATTATATTATATATATAATATATAATATATATATACTAAATTATATATATATATATACATATATACTATATATAAATATATATATATATATATTATATATATAATATATATATAATATATATATTATATATATTTATTATATATATATATATATATATTATAGATATATACTATTATATATATATATTCATATATATTATATATATAATATATATATAACTATATATATATATTATATAATATATATACTATATATTATATATATATATATATATATAATTTATACATATATATTATATATATATATATATATATTATATATATATAATATATATATATACTATTATAATATATATATATATATAATATATATATAATTATATATGGAGGAAATGAGGAAATATTATTTTCCTGTTCAATCATTGCTTGTTGAAAGAGAATAGTTCATGCTCTTGAGCTCATTCTTCGCACTTGGATCAGTGCTTACGTTTGAACCAGAATAGGTGCATTGTGATGTGTTACCTTTTCATTAACCATCAACAATGTGCAATTTGTGATACTTCTGAAATGAATAAGACGTAGAAATGTGCTCAATCCCAGCAAGACTGATTTTCTGTTTTTATACTAGTTGGTGATTCGCTGTAAAAAAGGTAGGCGGGTCTGTAATTAAAACCCACAGTTAGAAAGCATTGTATATTTGATGTCGCAATTGGAAACCAGCAAACAAATAGTTGGGCTCCCCATATGATTCTTGTACAACTTTGCCTACACCAATTATGATGAAGTGAGATATGAATGGAGAAAAAGCGCAAGAAATGCCATTGCTGAGTTCCTATGGGTTTGCGCAGCGAACCCACTAGCCACTTTGAAGATTATTTTTTATGACTCGAAAAGATACAAGGATTTGCAAATAAAACTAAATCAAATATAGTATATCCCTTTCTTCGATCTGCAATTTGGCCATAAATACATGGACCTGGACTTTCCAGTGCCTAAGCACCAATGGATTGAAAAGATCAATATTCCTTGCAACGAGAAAAGTTTCGAGAAAATTGAAGCATCAACATCATTTGACCGGTCCTTCGTTCCAGTTTCATGAGTGGACACCCAATCTCATTCAACAAAGAGAGCTCAACGATCTAGTAAGAGATTTAGATCTCAGCAAAGGACAAGCTGAACTCTTAGAATCTAGGCTGCAGCAGTGAAATTTGCTGGCAACAGCACTAGAATTTCAGTATATAGACAAAGACATGAGCGATTTTCAAAATACTTCACCTGAAACGATCGGTATTTGTTTGTACAAATATTGACGGTTTGATTAGCTTTACTTTGGTTTTAAGATTTCAACAGAGGAATCGGAAGACTTCTATTATGACGACTCAAGACAAAATCTTGAAAGCAGTATTGCTTCATAATGGTAATGCCAAGCCTTCATTTCCAGTCCAGCATTCTCAGTCGTAGATCATGGCAATGAAGCAATATTGGCAATATGTCAGTTTTGATTAATGCATAAACGATATGGGTGTAAACTTTGTGGGAACTTCAGTGTGGATTCACCAGATACTGCTGTTTCCCTTTGCAATATGGATGAGAGAGCAAGCAGACAAGCAATTGATACAGAACAGAGTAGAGGCAAAAAGAAGTAACTACCAGTTCCAGGACTTGAAAATGATAAGTATCAACCTTTAGTTGATCTCAAGGAAAATATTGCTTCCCATTTACATATAAAATTAAGCTTACATGGAAAAACCTTGTGTGAAGTTGGATAAAAGATGGAGATGGCTATGAATATCTCAGGACCTCCAGTTCCGCTGCTTATAATGACCGAATATTGAGGAGAAGGAATCATTCGTTGAGGCCACAGAATCAGAACGATCTCTCTGAAAGGATTGACCATTCGTTGAGGAAAAAAGAGGTTAATTGATAAATTGAAACTATTCTTGGAGGGCATTTAAAACAGTGGTTTCGGAATTTCGAGGTAACAACAAACTGAAAATTACGAAGAGTTAATAAGGAAACTCCTTGGAACAGCATGTCAGAAGCTTGGATGTCGGATGCTCACTAAAAATTCACGTCCTGCACCCATTTGGATTCTTTCCCATAAACATGGGTGCCGGTTAGTGACGAACAGGGAGAAAGATTCCATCAAGATATCATGACAATGGAACACCGATATCAAGAAAGAGTACATCCTAACATGATGGGTGTCTACTGCTTGTTCTTGCTAAGAGAAGATAAAACGCAGCATAAGAGAAGGATTATTTATTATTTAAACTTTCCATTGTCGCAATTTTGGTACGTGTTACGAAGTTTTTAACATCATTTTCATAATTCAGCATGATAGATTTAATAAGAAAATAACTTAAATCTTCATGTGGCAGGTAAAAAATTAAATTTTGTTGAGTAGTGATATATTTTTTTTTTTTTATTTTTAAATATATTTCTATCTGATGATGTGGAAGGCCTGAAAATTTCTGACCAAAATGAAATTTGCAACATACTTGAAATATTTTGATAATATTTAATCTAAAGTAGCTCCACGGAATTTAATTCAATCAATTGATATAAGAAATTTGTTATAAAACTCTCTTGCTTATTGCTTTTAGAGAAATAAGTTTCCCCCCCCCCCCAAAAAAAAAAAGGAAAAAACAATATATTAAACTTTTTAAATGTTAGTCATTACAAAACTTGATAAATTTTAGATAATTGCATTACTCCTCTGCGAAACCTCTTATCAGAATTACATTCTTCTTTCCGAAAATGATCGAATGTTTAACACCTTTTAAAGATGCACAAAATTAAAAGAGTTTCTGAACAGAGAAAGAAAACTTCAGCTAAACCACTAATTTCTTTCAAAAAATCAAATTATGAAAAAAAAATTGATTTGATATATTTTATAATTATGTCACATGTAATCGAAGGTTACAATAACACTACTGTAACATTAACAAACAAAACCCAAAATTTCGTAGCTCTTCAGCAGAACGCACAATCGAGAAAGAAAATAGGATACGCTTTTCCAGTTCGAATAAAAATATTCACTACTTTTCATGATCCCTGCAAATATTCTACTTCATTAATTCTTTCACTAATCGGGCAGTTAATAACCTGCCCTCAGACCCACTTTAAATCTACCTGACTCAAGACCGCATACATTAATACAAATAAAAATGTAATAGGTAGTTATATACAGAATTTGACGGTGCTCGTGATATTACATGATTGTATTCCCTCAAATTCTTTTACAAGACATGATTCGATACAAAACTCAAAAATCATGTTAATTATTTTTTTTACAATATATATAATATATACTATATTATATATAATACTATAAGTATATATATATAAATATATATTAATATATATATATATATATATATATATATATACTTATATATATATATATATAATATTTAATATATATATATATATATATATTATATATATAATATAGCCATTTGGTCCATTTTATTATAAATATTTGCTTATAGAATATTTCTGAAGACATTACAGAACATGAAAAATTACTTATTCAATAAAGGAAGAGAAAGATAAGATGAACAGAAAGAGAACTGGAATAAAAAAAAAATACCTGATAAAAAAAAAAGAGAAATAATGAAAAAAAAGGATCGTTTCCGAGAGCGACGCGATATCGAACATAATACAATCAAATAAAAATTACAACTCCCTTTCCCCCTTTCTCATTCTCTAAAACACCCTAAAAATAAATAAAAATTTAAAAAAAAAGAACAAAACAAATGCAAGAGGCAAAGGAAAAAAAGAACAGAACGATGAGGTGATGTTATTTTATATAAAACTCTCTCTCTCTCTCTCTCTGCTCTCTGCTCTCTCTCTCTCTCTCTCTCTCTCTCTCTCTCTCTGCTCTCTCTCCTCTCTCTCTCCTCTCTCTCTCTCTTCTCTCTCTCTCTCTCTCTCTTTGAAAAGAAAAAAAAAACTTTAAGAAAAAAGAATACTCTCCTTTCTGTTTAGAGTGCAACAGGGAATTGCTCACCTTTAGTGTTGACATCTTTAAAAATGGTTTTTGCTTCATTCACTCTTCTAAATTTACTCACTTAAATAATATATATATATATTATATAGTATATATATCATATATATATATATATACTATAATATATATATATATAAATATATATATTCTAAATATATAACTATATTTATTCTATATATATATATATTATACATCTAACTGAAAATGCATAAGAAACAGATAAGTCCATTCAATTGTATCCTTTTATAATGAGGAAATTTTGATTCTTCACTATGGATTCCTTGATGATATCGCGTCTCTATTCTTTTGTTTCATGATTAAAAACAATAAACAACATACAATTATTTATTTATACAATATAAATAAAAACAGTCTCCCCTTTATGAGATTCTCATCTTTTATCTTCTAAAGTTTATTATGAATAAGTCACCAGACTTTCCTGCGTTTTACCTACCCTATGCTGTGAAAGTTGGGTTTTCGTTATAATGTTCGGATTTCTGTCTTCCTTGGGAGCAAACAAGTTGGTAGTGAGTCCGACAGATTGAGAAGAAGAGTGAGAAGAGAGAAAAAATGGGAGAAGAAGTCAAGAAGAATGCTCAACACGGCAGGGGAAGCCTTTTATACAATTTGTTACGTACTCAGGCCAAAAATCCAATTGTAAATCTGATATAATAATGAAAATAATTTTATTTTTACGAATAATAACAATAGAGAATAAGATAAATAAAAAATAATATTCCCGGAGTGGTAAACTATATAAATACATAATATAAAAAGAAATATAATTAATCATTTAAACTGCATGCATATCTTGACTATCATCCGATTAGATATAAGCATGCAATACAAACATTTTGAATGCAAAAATATTATCACATGAAACCATACCCTTGTATGCTTTACGGTTACAGGGTTTAAGCATACATACCAAATAATTTGATACATCGAGATTACAAATACAAAAGCATATATATATATATATATATATATATATTAGATATATATATATATATATATAATGATATATATATATATATATATATACTATATATATATTAATACTATATATGATTATATATATATATATATACTATATTATATATATATACAAAAATTTAAAAATATATGCATAAAATAAAATTATAATTCAAATATAAGCATATTTAAGTATATCCGTAGAATATAAGCATATACAAACAGCTTGAATGCAAGGGAATGCAAATGTTAATATAAAATATTAGAGATATCTCACACAAGTTGTTATGAGAATGATTTGTTTGACGATGAATCGTGGAATTTTGACATTGGTGAGAAGATTAAATCCATACGGGAATATTTTGATCCATATAGGCCAAATTGCGCGTTCTTCATTTTGAAGAGAAAGCTCTGACAACTTGGATGAGACAAACTTATGAAATCTTGAAATAGAACTTGTTGCGATTCTGGTTTGGTATCAGGATTTAAGGTTCTTACAGTCACCACATGGACGTTACTCACCTCGGAATAATTTGAAAACGAGATATTGAACGTGGTGACGAACCAAAGAGGGATTGAGAAAGTTGAAGGATACCAGTTCAGTTTTTTGCATTGTAAATTCTTTCATTTGTAAAAAAAAATAAAAAAATGGAGAGATCGGTACCTGAATTATTCAGAATCTCGAAAGGAGCCTGAAGGTTGCGTAGTGAATTTAAAAGGAGATTTCAGACCATAATAATCCAAAATTAACTGAGAATGATAAAAGAAGTCCGATCGTTAATGTTGCTGTTTACAGTTCGTTTGAGTATGATCTTTAGCGTGTTCTGATTTGGATTTTTAGATATTATTGAATAGTTTCTACCTTTTCTCAATTGGCTGTTTTCTTCTTTGGAAGAAGAACTTTTCTTCCGAGCTCAATGAAAGAAGAGTAATGATAGAGTGCTACAGTATCCAAATTCTCGTTGTTTAGGCATTCGTATTGAAGACGTTGCTGGTTTGATGCGATGGGTTATCGAAGGCGACTGGGTGTCTTACTCTCTTTGCAGTTCAATATATAGGCCCTTAAATAGTTCTTTTGAAGTGTTAATTTCTATATTTTCTTGGTTCTTGACTGTAGCCATCTATATGAACGCTGAAGATAATGATTTAAAAATCATAGAAACAAATGACTTAATTATTCAATATAAACATAAATAAACAACATGTACTAACATTACTGGATTCTCCTTTTTTTTATCTCTAAAGTTACTTGAATGGCAGTCACAGACGTTTCTGCGCTCTTACCTGAGTTGCTGAAAGTTGGGTTTCTTGTACATTAGGATTTCCGTCTTCTTGGAGCAAAACGAAGTTTGTTGTGACGATGAACTGATTATGAGAAGAGAGGGAGCGAGAGACAACAAAAATGGAAAAAACCTCACCTCAGAGAAAGTTACCAGCATGATTAAGTGAGTAAATGTAGGATAGCCTCCAATCAACATCTCCATTTCACTAAACAACCTCCCCTGCCGGTAATTGGGAAAGACTATATCAACCAACTCATCTCCTACTCTTAATTCGTACTTTCATGATCAACCAAATCTCTTCCTACTAGCAAATTTTTAATTCGAAGCGATGAGAGATCATCTATGAACACTACATAACTCTTTAATTTTTAGCTGGAATACTCTCAGAACCGGAGCATTGTTAATGATCAACATTTATGTAAATAACCAATTCACTATATTCATTAACACACGTACTTAGCACTAATATACTTTACTCGTCTAATGCATACTTTTAGATTTTATAGATTTATCTAATTCAGAAATAACCTTACTCACTCATATAACTTAACATCCATATATATGATATTATACTAACACTCATATCATAGAGCTTCCTATAAATCCTATATATTAACGCCATGAGTATTATGAAACTCCACATAAAACCTAAAAACAATATATTTTACGTTATTTTTCTTTCTCCATGTTTATATTCATTGTTACTCAATAAAATATATTGTACTATTATCAAATTGCATAATAATATGATATTCATCCTACACGATATCGCCCTGGCTACCAACATTCGTAATTCACCACATGATTCTCCACGACTCAGATTAGTCTCTCCCGCATACACGCTAGTGCCAGTCACCCACCTTTTCAACCGTGAACCATTACGATTCCGATCTAAATTACTCACATATTATAATACTTCTATCATCACACTTCTCGCAGATAAACTGCATGATTCTCATGTATAAGATTTCACCCATCCAGTTACGCCCTGTAGAGCAATAACGTGTTATAATACTATTATATAACTTTATGAGTTTATTATCTTCGAATTTTCCTTAGTCTTATCTTGATTGTATATATATATATAAACTATATAATATAATATAATATACTATTGATTTAGCTTATTTATCACTAACAGATATTTTCACCACCTTTTCTCGCTCTATCTTTCTTCTGCTCATACTACTATATACTAATATATTGTTTGAACGTATAACATGGAAGGTTTACGTATAGGTGATTAAATATTATATAGATATATAGTCATAACGTATAAACTTTAACTGACTATATTTCATTCTGTGTTCCATTTAGTTGTTGTTTCTTATTATTCCGAGGCATGAAAAATTCGTAAGTATTGGTCAGCAGTTTTCCTAATTCCTTGAATTGAACTTATTGATATGTATTTCCCTTATCAATATATCTTATATATTGTCAACTAGTATGTGACATGCTCAATTAAGCTTCTGAAATAGGTATAGGAATTTTTTAACTTGAAACCTACTACTACTCTATTTTTATTTCGTAGCTCTCCAATTATCTACTAACTTTTTTTCCTCATTCACTAAATAAGTGTAAACATTCATTTCTTCCTATATCATATAGTGTAGCTAATAATTTACACCCGCTTTACAATACTAAATCTTTAATTCATATTTCGTATCTAAAGCAGCATATAATCTTTACCTCTCCGCACAAACTGCCTCTATTTTCAAAAATACTTATACACACTCAGCTAACATAATAAGCACGTTTTGGGTAGACTATAATCCATATATAATCTCATTTAATCACCGTCTCGACCCGTTAATTTGATCATCATGTTCTACCAGTAATTCATACCATAAGTGATATACCTGCATGATCGTAACACCTTCGTATTATACTGTCTCTACTTATATGCCATTACAGTTACTGTTTGAGTATAGATAGATAATAGCTTCACTAATATACTCATCACCTATGAATAAGTAACCTATTCGTATTGCCTATATCGAGATCCACTACACGAATAGTATCAGACTATGATCACCGCCGTTACTAAATTACATGTCTCGAAAATAAGACCTATTGACATATGTTATCGAGATGATCGCCACTTTGATATATCTCACGTCATCTATTGATTGCATCGAGTTGCACCAGAAGATAGCAACGTACCCTATGCATTATTTTAGAGAGCGAGATTCCCCTCATTCTCGAATTGACTTGAGACCGATCGTGCAGAGTGCAGATTTCTGATCGAGATAGAGCGTAAATGTATTTCCTTTGCAGAGAGACGCAGCATGATGAGAGAGAGAGAGATCCCAATGTGAGAAGAGATGGGACATCGTATATTCCCAATATCTTTTATCTTTCACTATTATTTCCGTCTCCAATACGATTCATTTGGCATTCTTAAGAAATTCATATTTTTCTTTCGAAATTATTCTACCTCTGGCGAAATTTCGCGTATTTTTTCGCTCGTAATATAATACGCAAAAAGATCAGTCTGCTTGAGCTTCTTTCTTGATCTATTTATCTATGCTAATAAGAAAATATTACAATGCATTAAACTCTCAGTTGTTACTGCCCATTTAGTACTCTTTTATACTCCCAATTTACTTCTGGCACACCTTGTATAAGTAGCATTTCATATCGTCACTGAGTAAATCCAATTTGAAAAATTCTTAATCTCATCTAACTTTTATAGATACTCTCTCTCTGT
>JABUQX010020210.1:0-2500 GCA_015478945.1 Trachelipus rathkii
ATGCGGGATAGCGAATGGCGGATCTAAAAAGAATGCAGAGCGGAGCGGATGCGGATGCGGATGCGGATTGCGGATGTCACATACATTTCGCAAAAAAATTCATGCGGATGCGGATGCGGATGCGGATTTTACTCTTTGTCATATTTTGAAATTTAAAAAAAAATTATAATATATATATATATAATATATAATATATATAATAATAATATATATATATATATATATATATAATATATATTAATAATATATATTATATGTATAATATATTAGTATATATTATATATTAGTGTCACCACCACTCACGGGCAGGCCCTATTCAAGGAGGGGGTGTTGATTGCACACCTCAGATATTCATCAACTAACACAAACTACGCAGATGAGCACAAACGCCAGGCCTTTAAAGTCAGAGAGAGATTAAATTCAGCAGAAAACACAGAAGATGGAAGAGAATTCCTCTGAACAGATGTGTAGAAAGAAGCGAAGCACCGCAGCGAACAAGAAACCTGGAGTACCAATATCAACACAAACTCATCGCCGACACAGCACCCCTTGCCTGCTACGAGGGCCTCGTAAAGGTGGTGGTTCGCGAGTCGATAAGCTCCCAGCCACCATGCCGACTGCGGTATCTATAGAAAGAAGATAGGCACCAACATCCGCGCCGTAAAGATAGAGGGCAAGTGAACTGGAAAGTGCAAACAGATTTATAACCCTTTTTGGCCTTTGCCTAAAACCCTTTCCAAAAGCCGCTGAAACCAGGCCCCCCCCCCTTATATATGAGAGCACAGTACCCGTAAAAGGGCGGATGAGAGCCTTGTATAGCTGGAGAGCAACTGAGAAGAGAAAAAAGTCTCCAGCCCCGTAACAGAACTCCAGTTTTCTTGAGGCCACCCTAGAACCGTGTTGGATGTGAGAGTTTCCAAGACATTTTCTTTGTTTATGTTAAGGCCAAGGATGTTGATATTGTCAACAGGAGAGACGAGAGAACCGTCGAAAGAGATAGGAAAGTAGAAGGTGTCTTAGAGAGGGAGATTTGTAGAAGTTGGGTTCTTAAAGAATTGAATTTCACAAGGTTGAGGCACCAACATCGCGCCGTAAAGATAGAGGGTCAAGTGAACTGGTAAGTGCAGAACAGTTTATAACCCTTTTGGCCTTTGCCTAAACCCTTTCCAAAAGCCGGCTGAAACCAGGCCCCCCCCCCTTAATATGAGAGCAGTACTCCGTACAAGGGCGGATGAGGCCTTTGTATAGCTGGAGCAACTGAGAAGAGGAAAAAAGTCTCGCAGCCTAACAGAACTCCCAGTTTCTTTGAGGCCCCCCTAGAAACCGTTGTGATGTGAGGTTTCCAAGACAATTTTTTTTGTTTATGTTCAGACCAAGGATGTTTATATTGTCAACAGGAGAGACGAGAGAACCGTCGAAGAGATAGGAAAGTTAGAAGGTGTCTTAGAGAGGGAGATTTGTAGAAGGTTGGGTTCTTAAAGAATTGAATTTCACAAGGTTGAAGACGACCAAACCCGGAAATTCTATCCAGATCAGCGGAGAGATAGAAACGCGAAAGCTTAAGACGGAGAGGCAATTTCAGAATTACAAAGAGAGAGCAGAATTGAAATGAGTTGAAAGAAGAAGGGTGCGAGTCATCGGCATACGAAAGTGGATAGAGTTTTAAATGTGCCGGTGAAAGATCATTAATGAAAAGTAGGAATAAAGTTAGAGATAAAACCAGAACCCTGAGAAACACCACTTTTGACAGAAAAAGAACGTCCCGTCAACAACAGCCGATATTTAGTGATTTGAAAGAAAAACTAGACATAATAAGCAAAGAGAAGAGGAAACCCAAAGGAGGGAGCTTGGAGAGCAGTGACGCGTGCCATACCCGTTCAAATGCCTTGGATATGTCAAGCGCCACCTCGCAAGTCTCCCCGCGTAGTTCCTGAGGGCGAAAAACCATAAATCAGTTAAGGGGGGGGGGGGGGGGGGGGGGGGGGGTTTAGACAAGTATATCGCCAGTAGACCTCGAGCTCCGAAAGTCGTACTGGCGATCGGAAAGAAGGAATGAGCCTCCAGCATGATCTAAGAAATGAGAGTGAGAAGGTTTCAAAGATCTTAGATAGAATTCAAGTGAGAGCTAAAGGGCGATAGTTAGAAGGATCAGATCGGCTTCCTTTTTTCGGAACAGGTTGGACATGTGCGTGCCTCCAACACTGAGGGAAAGTATTAGTATTGAAGACATAGAGAATATAGTTGAACGAGGGCGGGGTCAGGCACGAGAAAGACACCACACATCCCCACTCAACACCAACCTCAAAACGAGGAGACCAGACACACCATCCATCAGAGCAACGCACACACCCGACACATTACCTAACCTTCACATCAGATACTACACACAACCGAACCATGCACCCCACCACACAAACCAATAAATGTAATCCGCAGCCAAAAACATGCCGCAATAAGCACACCCACTCACCTCAGCAGAGACACCACACAGGCCAGGAGG
>JABUQX010020210.1:20000-40366 GCA_015478945.1 Trachelipus rathkii
ATATATGGGTTATCGATTAATAGCCAACATATCAGATATATTGAAGATATTCTCTTCGCTGGCTACTAGGCTGAGAACCTCTTATTTGGCACAATAAGCGGTTTGCTCAGCATTGTTGTTGCTATAGAATAATGGGCAAACCTCTTGGTAAAAATTTACGGGTAAACTCTTGTTGAAGCAACAGATTGTGATATTCCTGAAACTCTGCTGAAAAGAAAGTGAATAAAATAAAATCTGCATTAGGACGAAGAAAAATCACCCCACACAGAGAATAAAACCAGGTAAATCATGGTAAAAGATTTAATAAATGTATGTAAATTATATGTATCAGGATCACACAGGGTGATGGTTCATCAGAATTACTGGTTTGTCGAAGTTCGAGATTCACTCGATAAAAGTTTGTGCCCTGAGAAAGGGTTCTACAAAAATCACCAAAAGAGATCTGGTTCGGTAAGAAAAATCAAATAACTAAGACTGGACAACAGTACAGGGTTTGTGTGAAATTATTATGCTTATTCATTATTATTATTTTTATATACAAATATTGTCTCTATTATGATCATGGAGACACATCTTAATGAAATGAAAGAATTGCTATTCTTAAACGATTAGCTTTGTTTTATAAATTTTCGATAAATTCCCGATTTGGCGTGTCTCTGTACGCCCGATGTTTCCTATTCTTTCCTAATATTCAAAGTTTCCCCTCTCTTTTTATCCTAAGGAAAAGAAATGGAGTCTTTAACGGTATTTTCAGCATTGTAAAAAAAAATTATCGTGTTTCATTGAAATGCCATTTCAGAAAAGCAGAACATAGCGAATTTATTTAAGCGTTAAGGAGGCTTGTATTGACGTTTTTTAATGATATTTTCAATATTATTTTATTTATATACTAAAATATTTCAATTAGTTGTGAAAAACCTGTTTTAATAAAAATTTTAATTCTAAAATTACGTTTTCTTAAATTTTCCCATTACAAATTATAGAACTCTTAAAAGTAAACGATTTTTCCTAATTTCAAACATTTTAAAATATTTTTGGTAATTCTTAGTGTTGACTCCTACACGCTATAACTCCTGTTAATTTGACAACGACTAACCTGGAGTGCTTATCATTGGGAATGCAATCTTCCAAAAGCAGAAAAAAGCGAACATTACTAATTGTTTTACAGAGATGTCTTAAGGATATGACGACAGTTTTTTAAATAAAATTATCAATATTTTGGTTTTTATATACACACATCATATGACTGATCATTGTTGTGAAAAGACTGTTTTAAGTAAAATTAATAACTTCTAAAAATTACGCTTTTGTTCTTAATTTTCACATTACAAAAATTTTAGAACTCTAAAAGTAAGATTTTTTCCTAATTTCAACATTGAAAGTTATTTGGTAAAATCTTAAATTAAGATAGAAAGGATAAGAAAAACAGCATTTTTTGAAAAAAATATATATAATATAGTGTAATTTATTACAAATTTTAAATACGCACTTTAATTTTCAAAAGTAGCTAAGAAAAGCGATTTAATAATTTTGATTTTATGGGAAAACATCGAAAAAGTAACATTTCTCAATAATTTGTTTGTTAACCAAATATTTTATTAGTTGTTAAAACATTCCTGTTTTTAAATAAACATTTTCACCTTGTTAACTAGTTAACGTTCTATTTCATTAAATTTTCTAGACATTAAATCGAAATTTAGCCACTCACTACTAAATTTAGTCCGATTGTATCTATTAATTTACAACATAGTTGAATATTATTTTGGATAAATTATATCGGTATAGAGAGATTTTTTTAACCGGTAGTTATACAAGCACTTTATGTGAGGAAAATATAATGATGTTTAATCATTATAAAAAAATGCAAATTTCTTTTTGGTTAACTTCTTTATTCCCAGATTGAAAATTGCTAAATTGTTATTTAGTTATGTCTTAAATTGACGTATTTTATTGAAATTCTTATTATCCATATTTGCTTTTGTTTATATTACCAAATATTTTTGACAATATAGTTTATTTAAAGAATATTTACACCTACTAGACTTAAATTATATATCTTAAATATTCTAACTGTTTTTTCATTGAAAAAAATTTTACTTAACATTACAAATTAAGAACTCTAAAAGTGACGATTTTTATTTACCCTAATATTAAAAAATTCATCAGTTAGAATCATTTTATGGTTAGTCTCAAAATTGTACTTTTTAACGGTATTTTATTAGAGCATTTGAACAAAATAATGTGTTTCATTGAAATGCGAAATTTCAAAAAGCAGTAAAAAGAATTTATTAATTGTTATTTATGGTTTCCTTAAAATTGAAGTTTATTTTTAATGAAATTCAATATTGGTGTTTTTTTTATACCAAATGATATCATTATATTGTAGAAAACTTCTAGTTTTATGTAAAAAAATTTAACTTATCTTTAAAATTAAATCGCTTTATTTCATTAAATTTTATTATTCACATTACATTAAATTTAGGGAATTTAAAGTTCGATTTTCCTAAAATTATCAATACTATTTAGAAAGTTTATTTTTATTATTTAAGCAAATTGGTAGATTATTTTTAAGAACGGATATTATTTATTTATTGAAGGTTGCAAAATATGAAAAAATAATGTGTTATCATTGAAATGCAATATTTTACTTATAAAAAGCAGAAAATGAGAATTTTATATTAAATTTATGTTTTAGGTGTATTAAATTTGTACAGTTTTTTAATGAAATTTCAAATTATTTGATTTTATTATATACACAAATATTCATTTTAGTTGTGAAAACTGTTTTTAATAAAAAACATTTATTTAGATTACTTCTATTACGAATCTTTATTTCTTAATTTACCAATACTAAATTTAGAACATCTTTAAAGTACATAATTTTTACCTAAATATCACCTTTGAAATTATATTGGTGGTAAATTTTAAATTTATATGAGTTTTTAACGGTATTTCAGCAATCTTAGAAAAAATATTAGTGTATTCAGTTACATAGGTGACTAAAAGAGAAAAAGTGAATTATTAATAGTTATTTTTGAGCTTCTTTAATTGAACGTTTTTATAATATGTAAAATTTCAATTATTTAGTTTTTTGTAAGGGTATATAATACCACATTATATTTCATTAGTTATTTGAAAACTTTATGTTTTAATAAAAAAACTAGCTTAACCTATTCTAATACCTTATTCCCTGCTTTATTTTATCTTATAATTTATATGATTACCTTCAATACCGATGATACATCTTAAACAAGTTTACAGATTTTTTTCCTAAATTTCAAACATTTGAAATTATTTGTTAAATCTTAAATTTAGTTTTTAACGAGGTATATATTCAAGCATTTTGAACAATAATAAATTTTGATGTTTCATTGCAATGCTAATATTCTTTAAATAAAAGACAGAAATGTTGCGAATTTATTAATATAAGTTTTTTAGGTGATCTATTATATATTTGGAACAGGTTATTTTTAATTGAAAATTTAATTTTTTTGAGGTTTATATGTCTAACTGCTCTTAGTAATTGCTTAGCTAGTTTTAATATAAATTAAATTTTAAGCTTCTAAGCCTCAACGGTCATTACAAAACATGCTCCATTTTTTTTAAAGTTCTGGTAAACTCTTAAAGTCGATTTTCTCTAAATTATCAACATTGTATGAATTATAATAGTCTTAAAATTGAGTTTTTAACGTGGATTTCATTCAGGGCATTTGAAAAAATACATGTGTTTCAATTGAAATGTTTCAATTTCAAAAAGCGAAAATCGAATTTATTAAATAATTGATTTGTTTGTCTTAAATTGACGTTTATTTAAAAAAATATAATCAGTTTGTTTTATTATATACCAAATATTTCATTAGTTGCTAAAACCTCTGTTTTAATAAAAAAATGTTAAATTTTTTAAAACTAAAATTACCTTTTTGCTTAAATTTTCAGCATTTAAATTTAGAACTCTTAAAGTACGATTTTCCTATTTCAAATTTGAAATTATTTTGGTAAATCTTAAAATTGAGTTTTTAACGGTATTTCAGCATTTGAAAAAATAATTTCAAAAAGCAGAAAAGAGAATTTATTAATTGTTTTAGGTGTCTTAAATTGACGTTTTTTAATGAAATTTCAATATTTGTTTTTATATACCAAATATTTCATTAGTTGTGAAAACCTGTTTTAATAAAAAACTTTAACTTCTAAAATTACGCTTTTTCTTAAATTTTCACATTACAAATTTAGAACTCTTAAAAGTACGATTTTTCCTAAATTTCAACATTTGAAATTATTTGGTAAATCTTAAAATTGAGTTTTTAACGGTATTTTCAGCATTTGAAAAAATAATGTGTTTCATTGAAATGCAATTTCAAAAAGCAGAAAAGCGAATTTATTAATAGTTTTAGGTGTCTTAAATTGACGTTTTTTAATGAAATTTCAATATTTGTTTTTATATACCAAATATTTCTTTAGTTGTGAAAACCTGTTTTAATAAAAAAATTTAATTTCTAAAATTACGCTTTTTCTTAAATTTTCACATTACAAATTTAGAACTCTTAAAAGTACGATTTTTCCTAAATTCAACATTTGAAATTATTATCTTGTAATTTTAAATTGAGTTTTCTTAACGTATTTTCAGCAATGAAAAAATAATGTTTCATTGAAATGAAATTTTAAAAAGCAGAAAGAGAATTTATTAATTGTTTTAGGTGTCCTAAATTGACGTTTTTTTTAATGAAATTTCAGATATTTGTTTTTAATTTAGCAAATATTTCATTAGATTGTTTTGAAAACACTTTTTTAATAAATTTAAATATTAACTTCTCAAATTACGCTTTTGCTTAAATTTCACATTACAAATTTAGAATTCTCAAAAGTACGATTTTTTCCTAACTTTTGCCAACATTTTGAAATTATTTGGTAATTCTTAATAATTGGAGGGTTTTTAAAGAGTATTATAGCAGGGATATTGAAAACATAAATGTGTTTCATGGGCTAGAAAATGGGCAATTAAAAGAAGCAGAAAATGCGAATTTTTATTAACAGTTTTAGGGTTCTTATAAGTTTGCTACGATATTTTGAATGTGAAATTTCCATATTTTTTTTTATAATACGATACTTAAAACTATTTCACTTAGCTTGTGAAAACCTGTTTTTAAATAAAATGACAGCTTTTCGACGGGTCTCTTTCAAACTTTCATCTTCTTTTCCTGCTTCAATTTTTTCTTTAGAATTACACATTAGAGAACTCGTACGATTTTCTTTTATCTACATTTCAAAAATTTAAAATTATTTGGTAATTCTTAATATTGAGTTTAGAACGGGATTTGCGGCATATTGAGGGACACTATTCTGTATTTCTTCCAATGCAATTTCATAAAAACAGAGAGACAATTTCTTAATGGTAATTTAGGTCTTTGTCTCGAAAATTGACCTTTTTTAATGAATTTTCAATATTTGTTTTTAATATAGCCCACAAATATTTACAAATTAGTTTGTTGAAAACCGATATATTATATAATAATAAAAATTAATACAAGTAACAAAAATTACGCTTTTTTCTTAATATTTTATACATTACAAAATTTAGGATAATCTTAAGAAAGTAACGATTTTTTACCACTAAATTTTCACCACAATCTTTGAAAATTATTTGGTTAATTTAAAATTGGAGTAAATTAACCCTTAGTGGCTCTTCAGCATGTATAAAAAATAATAAAATGTTTTCATATCAAATGCAATATAGGAAAAAGCAGAAAAGAGAACTTTAAAAATTCTGGTTAAAAAATCACTTAGATTATAAGCTCTACAATATTCAGATTTATTTGATTAAAATATTATTATGCGAAATTAACAAAATTAAATTTTTTTGAGATTGTAAACACTGCGGGTAAAAACTAAGAATTTTACGTCAAAAGGATTACGCTTCATCTCTTACTTAAATTTTTCAAAATTATCGATTAAATTTAGCACTCTTAAAAGTCCGATTTTTTCGCCCTAAATTTCAACATTTGAAATCTATTTGGTAAATCTTAAATTGAGTTTTTAAAGGTATTTTTTTCAGCACTTTGAAAAATAATGTGTTTCATTAAAATGCAATTTCAACAAGCTGAAACAGTAATTTAAGGTGAATAGTAATTTGATTCTTAAAATTGACAGTTTTTTCAATAGAAATTCAATATTTGCTTTAGTATACCAAATATCTTTCATTAGTTTCTGCAAACTTCTGTTTTAATAGGAATAAAAGGAATTGATTATAATCCTCCTAAAAATCACGCTTTTCTTAAAATTTTCACATTAACAAATTTTAGAACTCTTACACACAGTTTCGATTTTTCCTAAATTTAACATTTAGAACACATTGATCTCTGGTGTTAATGCTTAAATATGAGTTTTTAAAAACGATTTTCTATCAGACATTATTGAAACAAATAAAGTTGTAACATGGAAATGGAACCTAAAAAAACAGAAAAGAGAATTGTAGTTTAATCTGTTTTAGGTTTTTACTTAATTGATTAATTGTTTTTCAATGAAATTATCATTTTGATTTCTTTTTTACTACCACATATACAATATCATTATTTGTAATAGACCTGATATATTACGATAAAAAATTTGGAAGCAAAAAATCTTACGCTCTAATGACCTAAAAGTTTCTACAAGCATTTAAAAACAATTTTTTTAACCTTGCTTAGTAAGATACGATTTTTTCAACTTTTTAATAGATTTGATTGAAATTATACTTTGTTAATACAGACAGTATATTTTTAACGGTTTTCTCAGCATTTGAAAAAATATTATGTTTCAATTGAAAGCCAATTTTAAAAAGCAGAAAAAGCAGAATTTGGTATTAATTTGTATTTAGGTGTTCTGTAAATGTGAACGTGGGTATTTAAGTGAAATATCAATATTTAGTTTATTATAATATACCTCCAAATATTTGTCATTAAGGTTGTGAAAACATTTTTCTCTAAATGAAAAAATTTTTAACCTGGTCTAAAATATACGTTGTATTCTTTAAATTTTCCAACATTACGAATTTTAGAACTTTCTTATTACAAGACGATTTTTTATCATAAATTTCAACCCATTTGAAACTTAGGTTTTGGTAAAATCTTAAAATTGAGTTTTTAACCTTGTGTTATTATATTCAGCACTTTTGAAAAAATAATGTTGGTTTCATCTAAAAATGCAATTTCACAAAAGCTAAAAGTGGAATTTATTAATTTTAGTCTTTAAGATGTCTTTAATGTGAACGTTTTTTAATAAATTTCTTAATTTTGTATTTTTAGATAATACGCAAAATATTTGGGTATTAGTTTTGAAAACCGTGTCTTTTATAACACAAAATTAACATTGGGCTAAAATTAAAACGCTTTTTGCTTAAGGGATATTTCACATGGTTCAAATATAGGTTAATTAGAGAGCATACCTATAAACAGTACGGAGTTTAAATGCTTGCTTGCTTCAAACAATTTAAATATTTTCCCTTATAAATTAGATACTTCCTAACTTTAAACACTTTTAATATTTGTCGAATTGTTACCTTGTGACTGAGATTGGTCAAAGAGCAGACAAGAGAAATTTTAATATAGCTTTAGGTGTACTATAAATTGACGTTATATTTTAAATAATTGAATTTAAATATATTGATTTATCTATATTTACACCGTATATCAATGTTGATTAAATATAAATGCTGTTTTTTATTTAATAAAAAATTAAATATCATCTAAATAAATAATAAACCTTGAATGTTAAATATTTTCAACATTACAAATTTAAACTACTTAAAAGTCACGATTTTATTCGGCCAATTTCCAAACATTTTGAACTTTCCTTGGTAAACTTATTAATTGAGTTTTTTTATATAACGGTATTCTTCAGCAATTTATGAAAAAATAATGTGTTTCATATGAATGCAATTTCAAAAAAGCAGAAAAGATACGCATTATTTTTAAATTGTTTTAGGTGTCTTTAAAATTAACGTTTTTTAAATGAAACTTTCAATATTTTTGGTTTTTGTTATACAAATGATATCAAGTTGTGAAACATTTTCAAATAAAAAAATTTAATTTCTTAAATTTACGCTTTTTCTTAAATTTCACATTTTTGCAAATGTAGAACCCTTAAAAGTACGAAATTTTCTACGTTCAACTCTTATTATGAAATTATTGTTAATCTTAAATTGGAAGTTTTTAACCGGTAATTTCAGCCATTTTGAAAAAATTAATGTTTTCAATTGAAATGCAAATTTCAAAAAGCTGTAAGTGAATTTATTAATAGTTTTAGGATGTCTTAAATTGACGTTTTTTAATGAAATTTCAATATTTGTTTTTATATAAATATTTCCAGGTTTAAGTTTTTTGAAGGACCTCGTTTTAATAAAAAGGAAATTATACTCGGCGGGTGAAAATTAAGCACTTTTTCTAAAATTATTGTCCAACTATTACAGGATTAGATTCTCTTAAAAACCCGCTAAGCGGATTATGTCCTAAATTCTCCCACTTTGACATTAATTGGTACGAATGCTTAACATTGAAAGTTTTTAACGGTCATGAGTCAGCATTCGAAAATAAATTGTCTTCGCTGATATGCATTTTCAAAAAGCATCAAAGAGACTGTAAATAATTGTATTTATGTGTCTTGAAATTTGAAGTTTTATTTAGGGAATGAAATTTGCAACTATTTTGATTTTTATTATCCAATTATATCTTCATTAGTTCGTTGAAAACCTGTTTTATAGGAAATAACAAAAATTTTTTACTTAATCAGTATGTCTAAAAATATACGGCTGTTTTCTTAAATTTTTACAATTCGAATTTAGACACTCTCTTACCAGCTAAGTATATTTACCTATTTCAACATTTGAAGGACTTATTTGATAATCCCTTTAGAATTAGAGTTTTTAACGTTGTATGTAATCTCGGATGCATTTGAAAAAAAGTAAATGTGTTGCATTGAATGCAATTTTCAAAAGAGAAAAAGAGAATTTATTAATTGTTTAAGGTGTCTTAAATGGAAGTTTTATTAATATGAAATTTATTTCAATATTTTGTTTTTTTATCAATATCCAAATATTTCATTAGTTTGTGAAAACCTTTTTTTTTAAATAAAAAATTCTTAATATTTTTAAACAGAACAATGTTTCCGAATTTTCAAACATTACAAATTTAGAAACTCATAAAAGTACGAGATTTTTCCTAAATTTCAACATTTGAAATTATTTGGTAATTCTTAAAATTAAGTTTTTAACGGTATTTTCAGCATTTGAAAAAATAATGTGTTTTATTGTAAATGCATTTCAAAAAGCAGTAAAACCCGAATTTATTAATAAGTTTTAGGTGTTCTTAAATGAAGTTTTTATTAATGAAATTTCAATATTTAATTTTTATGAATACCCAATATTTTCCCATGATTAAACTTTGTTTTAAATATAAAATTTTAAGCATTTTTCTTGAATGTAAGATTTATTGTGGTCTAAATTTTTAAAATTATTCAAATTTTTAAGAACTCTTAAAAGTAACACGATTTTTCCTAAATTTCAACATTTGAAATATAATGTGATCTATATCATTTAAAATTGAGTTTTAAGAATTTCTTTTTCAGCATTTGAAAAGAATAATTCGTGTTTCATTGAAATGCAATTTCAAAAGCATAAAAGAGAAATTTTACCATTGTTTTATGTGGTTTAAATTGAAGTTTTTTAATGAATTATATATCAATATTTGTTTTTATATTACCAAATATTTCATTAGCTTTGAAAACCACTGTTTTAATAAAATTATTAACTTCTAAAATTTACGGGTGCACTTTTCTATTGTTCTTAAATTTTAAATTAACGAATTTAGAATTCTTAAACTGTACCGATTTTTGCCCTAATTCAAAACATCTATTGAAAGTTATTTGGTTTAGGTCTTAAAATTGAAGTTTTTTAAAGGTATTTTCAGCATTTGAAAAAAAATATAGTGTTTTTCATTGAAATGCAAGTTTCAAAAAGAAATAAAGAGAATTTATTAATTGCTTTAGGTGTCCTATTGACGTTTCTTTAATGAAATTTTTAATATTTGTTTTTATCATACCAAATATTTCATTAAGTGTGAAAACCTGTTTTAATAAAAAATTTAACTTCTAAAATTACGCTTTTTCTTAAATTTTCACATTACAATTTAGAACGTCATAAAAGTACGATTTTTCTAAATTTCACATTTGAAATTATTTGGTAAATCTTAAAATTGAAGTTTTTTAACGGTATTCAGCATTTGAAAAATAATGTGATTCATTGAAATGCTATTTCAAAAGAAGAAAAGTGAATTTTTTAATTAATAGTTGTATTAATGCAGTTTTACCATAATGTTAATGCATTTCCAATGGGTTTTGTTTTTATAACAAGGTACGGCAGATATTTCATTAGTTGTGAAACCTGTTTTAGTAGAGAATTTTAACGGTTCTAATAATTGTTACGCTTTTTTTTTCTTAAATTTTTCTCACATTACAAATTTTCGAACTCTTAAAAGTACGTATTTTTCCTAAATTTCAACATTTGAAATTATTTGTTATAAAATTTATTTAAAAATTGAGTTTTTAACGTTATTTTCAGCATTTGAAAACAAATAACTATATAATGTTGTTTCATTGAATGCAATTTCAAAAAGCAGAAAAAGAGAATTTATTAATTGTTTTGGTAGGTGTCTTAAATTGACGTTTTTTAATGAAATTTCAATATTTGTTTTTATATAAACACAAAAATATTTTTTTAGTTGTGAAACTGTTTTAATAAAAAATTCTAACCTTTCTAAAATTACGCTTTTTTTAAATTTTCCAAAAATTACAAATTTAATTGAGAGCTCCATAAAAGTACCGAGATTATTCCTAAATTTCAGACATTTGAAATTATTTGGTAAATTCTTAAAATTGAGTTTATTTCATTGGTTATTTCAGCATTTGAAAAATATTGTGTTTTATTGAAATGCAAAAATTTCAAAAAAGTGAAAAGTGAATTTATTAATAATTTTATAGTTTTAGATTTAAATTGCCGTTTTATAATGAAATTTCAAATATATTGTTTTTTATATACCAAACTATTTCATTAGTTTTGAAAACCTATTATTACATAAAAATAATTTTTACACTATCTAAAAATTACGCTTTTTCTAAAAATTATATTCACTATTACACAATTCTACGAAGGCTCTTAAAAGGTCACGATTTTTCCTAAAATTCAACATTGGAATTAATTTGGGTTAATCTAAAATACACAGTTCGAACATCTGAAAATATATCAGCATTGATTAAAATAATGTGTTATCAATTAGGTAAAATAGCCGATTTCAAAAGCTGAAAAAGTGAATTTATTAATAGTTTTCGATGTCTTAACTTGACGTTTTTTAATTAATGAAATTTTAATAATTTTAGTATTTTTTTACCAATTATTTTCATTAGTTGTGAAAACCTGTTTTAATAAAGCAAAAATTTTAATTTCTAAAATTAAGCTTTTTCTTAAATTTTCACATTACAAATTTAGAACTCTTAAAAGTACGATTTTTCCTAAATTTCAACATTTGAATTATTTGGTTAAGTCTCAAGTTGAGTTTTTTAACGGACTACTTTTTCAGCATTTCGCAAAAAGAATGTGTTGGGCATTGAAAGCAATTTCTAAAAAGCAGAAAAGAGAATATATTAATTGTTCTATAGGTGTCTTAAATGGGGTATTTTAATGAAATTCAATTTGTTTTTATATACCCAATATTACATTAGTAGTGCACACAGCTGCTTTTATAAAAATTTTAACTTCTAAATTACCCTTTTTCTTTCCTATGTTTTCACCATTAACAAATTTAGAAGTTCTCTAATTTTAGTACAGGAGAAGAATTTATTCCTTATACACTATTCAACATTTGAAATAATTGCTGGTAATTCTTAAATTGAGATAAATGTTAACGTATTGTTCAGCATTTGAAAATAAATTGTGTTTTATTTTAACAATTTACATAAAAACTCACAAACTTCGACTTTTATTAATCAGGCTCTTAAAAAGGTGTCTTAAAATTGAATATTGAAAGAAATTTCAAATATTTATATTTTATATACTTGCCAAATATTTCATTAGTTGTGAAAAAATCATGTTTTTAACATAAAAAAATTTAAGCTTATATTAAATTTGACACTGATCTAATCTGAATTCTAATTTTACAATTTTAGAACTCTTAAAAGTGAGCGCTTAAAATTTTTCCTAAATTTAACATTTGAAAATTAAATTTGGTAATTCTTAAAATTGAGTTTTTACGAGATTTTCAATAATTTTGAAAAAAATAATGGTGTTTCCATTGGAAACTGCAACATTTAAAACAGCAGAAAGAGACGAAATTTAATTAATAGCTCATTTAAAGGTTGTCTAAATTGACAGTATTTTATTAATGAATTTCAATATTTTATATTTTATATACGCAAATATTTACATTAGTTGTGAACTAGATAAATAAATAAAATTTAATTCTAAATTACGCTTTTTTCTTAATTTCACATTCAATATTGCAACTCCATTACAAAGTACGATTTTCCCTAAATCTTCAACATTTGAAATTATTTGGTTTAATTCTTCAAAATTGAGTTTTTAACGGTATTACCAGCATCAACATTTGAAAAATTAATGTGATTCATTGAAAAAGAAAGAAAAAAATGAATAGAGAAGAGATTTATTAATGTTTTAGAGTTTTTTTTGTGCGAATTTTAAAAATGAAATTTCAATATTTGTTTTTTATATACCAAAATATTCATTAGTTGTGAAAACGTTTTTAATAAAAAATATAACATCTAAATTACGCTTTTTCTTAAATTTTCACCCCATTTACAATTTAGAACTCTATACAGTACGGATTTTTTCTAATTCAAACACTTTGAAAATTATTTGGTAAATCTTAAATTGATTTTTAAATGTATTTACAGCAATTTTAAGTAATGAATCTGTTACAATGTAATGAAATTTTCAAAAAGCAGAAAAGAGAATTTATTAATTGTTTTCGGTCTTAAATTGGACGTTTTTTAATGATTTCAACTCAATGTGTGTTTTTTATATAAACGCCAATATATTAAATTTTAGTGTTGAGTTGTTTCATAAATTTTAAACTGTCTAAAATAAGGCTTTTTTCTTAAATTTTCACATACAAATTTAGAACTCTTAAAAGTACGAATTTTCCCAAAATTTCAACATTTGAATTATTTGGTAAAATCTTAAAAATTGAGTTTTTTAAAGGGTATTTTCAGCATTGAAAAAATAATGTGTTTTCATTGAAATGGCAATTTCAAAAAGAATAAAAGAGAACTTTAAATTGTCTTTAGGTGTAATAATTGACGGAGAAGGGAGGAGATGGTATTCTTCATATCACCAAATGTTTTCATTAGTTGTGAAAAACCTGTTTTAATAAAAAATTTTAACTTTCTAAAATTACGCTCTTTTCTATTTTAAATTTTCACATTTACCCAAATTTAAGAACTCAATTTCCTCCAATGTAGTTCCTTTCTAAAAAATCTTCAAACATTTTGAAATTATTTGTTAAATTTAAAAAATTAGAGTTTTTAACGGTATTGAGGGCATTTCAGCATTTGAAAAATAAATGTGTTTCATTGAATGACCATATTTACAAAAAGCAGAAAGTGAACTTTTATATAATAGTCTTTAGAGTGTCTTTCCTCAATTTTGACGTTTTTTATGAAATTTCAATGTTTGGTTTCTAATAACCTACGCAAATATTTCAATGTAGTTGTGACACCTGTTTTAGTGTCTAAATTTAACTTCTAAAATACGTTTTTTTCTTTCATTTTCACTTAAAATTGCCATCCCTGCTTAAAAGTACGATTTTTTCCTAAATTTCAACATTCTGAAATTATTTGTTAATCTATTTAAAAGTTGAAGTTTTGTAAACTGTTATTCATATCACAAGCATTCAATGGAAAATAATAGCTGTTTCATTGAAATAGCAATTTTCCATAAAAAGCAGAAAAGAGACTATTTTAATTGTTTTAGGTGTCTTAAATTGACGTTTTTATAACTGGAAATTTCAAATATTTGTTTTTATAATACGCAATATTTCATTAGTTGTGAAAACCTGTTTTAATAAAAATTTTTAACTTTCTAAAATTACGGCTTTTTTCTTAAATTTTCAACATTACAAATTTAGATCCTCTTAAAAGTAAGGGATTTTTCCTAAATGTTAACATTTGAAATTATTTTTGGTATCGTACGATGAATAAAAATAATCATCTCTAGCTGGACCAATTTGGACAAGATAAATGTGCTTTCATTGAAATGCAATTTCAAAAAAGAATAAATTTAGAGAATTTATTATTTGTTTTAGGTGTCTTAAATTGAAGGTTTTTTTAAATGAAACTTTCCATAATTGTTTTTATATACCCAAATATTTTTCATTAGTTGTGAAAACGTGTTTAATAATTAAACTTGATAACTCTAAAATGGTACGCATTTTTCTTGGAAATGTGAATTTCACTTCACAATTTATGTAACTCTTAAAAGTACGAAATTTTTTTCATAAATTTCAAAGCATTTGAAATTATTTGGAAAATCTTAAAATAGAGTTTTAACGGTATTTTCAGCTTATGAAAAAATAATGTGTTTCAATTGAACAAATATCAAGGAAAAAGCAGAAAGAGAATTTATTTATATAGTTTTCGGGTCTATAAAACTTGAAAGTATTCCATTTTTCATAATTTGATTATATTATAATACCCAATATTTCATTAGTTGTGAAAAACCTGTTTTATTAATAACAAATTTTGAACTTCTAAAATTAAGCTTTTTTTTCCTAATATTTTCACATTACAAATTTAGAACTCTAAAAAGTACGATTTTTCCTAAATTTCAACCATTATGAAAATTATTTGTTAAAATCTATATAAATGAGAGTTTTTTAACGTTATCTTTTCAACTTGGCATTTGAAAATTGTGTTTCTTGAAATCGCACACTTTCGCAACAAAGCAGAAAGAAGAATTTTTAATTGTTTTAGGTCGCTCTTAAATTTACCGTACATCTACTCACAATTTGTCTATGCGATTTCTTTCATGTTATACCAAGTTCTTCATCAATACACAACACCTGTATTTAATAAAAAAGGAAAAATTTAACTTCTAAAAATTTAGATTTATTTTAAATCTCTCACATTACAAATTAGAACTCTTAAAAGTCGATTTTCCTACAAATTCAACATTTGAGGAATTACTTTGGGTTAATGCATCTAAAATTGGTTTTTAACGGTATTTTCAGCTTTTGAAAAATTAATGTGTTTCAATTGCAATGCAATTTCAAAAAAGCTGAAAAGTGAGTTTATTAATACGTTTTAGACTGTCCTTAAATTCGACGCTTTTTTATGAAAAATTATCAAATATTTGCTTTTAATAATTATATGCCTCATTAGTTGTGAAAACTTGTTTAATAAAAAAATTTAATTTCTAAAATTAAGACTTTATTAATGGTACATATTCAACCTATTACAAAATTTTTAGATCTCTTAAAAAGTACGATTTTCCAAAATTTCAAACATTTTCAATTATTTGGTTTATCTCAGGGGTTGAGTTTTTAAACGTATTTTCAGCATTTGAAAAAGAATGTGTTTTGCATTGAAATGCAAATTTCAAAAAGCGAGAAAAGAGAATTTATTAATTGTTTTAGGTGTCTTAAATCGAGGTTTTTTAAAAAAACAAATATTTGTTTTTTATATACAATATTATATTAGTTGTGAAAACTGTTTTAATAAAAAATTTTACACATTTTACTATTATCAACCTTTTTTCTAAAATTTTCACATTACAAATTTAAGAACTACAAAAAAGTTGAGATGGTCTTTCCAACTCTTAAAAGTACGATTTTGAAATTATTTGGTATGTCTTACACATTGAAGCTTTTTTAACGGTATTATATATCAGCCATTTATGAATAAAAATAATGTGTTATGTAAATCGAATTAGCTTCAAAGCTAGAAAAACAGAATTTATTGAATTGTTTTTCAGGTGATCTTAAATATTGAAAGGTTTTATAATGAAAAATTTCAACTATTAATATATTATATACCAAATATATTTTCATTTTACGCTCTGTGAAAGACCACTGTATATATAAATTTAAAAAATTTTTTAACTATAATATTACGTCATTTTCTCAATAATTTATTTAATTACACAATATTGTAACTCTTAAAAGTACGATTTTTTCCTAAATTTTCATCATTTGAAATTATATGCGTATTTCTTAAAATTGAGTTTTTAAACGTTAGATATTCAGCATTTGAAAAAAGAAATGTGTTTTCATTGAAATGCAATTTCAAAAAAGAGAAACGCGATTTATCTCAATTGTTTTAGGTGTCCTTAAATTGACGTTTTTTTAATGAAATTTCAATATTTTGTGTATTTTAATATATTACACCTAGAATATTTCATGGTTGTTGCTGAAAACTTGTTTTTAATAAAATAATATAAGATGCGTAAATTTTCACGTACTTTTCTGGCTAAAATGTTTCACTCGATTAACAAATAATTAGAATCTTAAAAGTAGCGATTTTTCTAAATTCTACACATTTGACATATAAATTGGTTTTTAATCTTCAAATCGAAGTGGTTTTTAACTTCGGTATTCTTCAAGCATTTGACAAAATAATGTGTTTAACATTGAAATGCAATTTCAAAGAAAAGAGAATTTATTAATGTTTTAGATGTTTTAATTGAATTATTTAATATTAATATCTAAGATATTATTTTATATTTGGTTTTAGCATACAAATATTTCATTGTTTAAATAAAAAACATGTTTTATAAAAAAATTGTCAGAAGGGGGTGTTACATATAAATGTAAGAATAGTTACAACATTAAAAATTTAGAATTCTTAAAAGTACGATTTTCTCTAAATTTCAACATCTTGAATTATATTAATGATAACATGTTAAAATCATTTTTTTAACGATATATCAGCACTTGAAAAAAATACATGTGTTTCATTAAAATGCGAGTTCAAAATTAAGTCTGAAAGTAGAAATGTTGATAAAGGGAGGTAACTAGGTGTCTTAAAATTGACGTTTTTTAAATGAAATTTAATAGGTATCGTTTTTTGTATACCAAATATGGTATTAGTTGTGAATTAACCCTGTTTTAATAAGAATAAAAATTTGTTTTTTTTTTTATTATTAACTTCTAAAAATTACGCTTTTTCTTAAATTCACATTACAAATTTAGAACCTTAAAAGTACGATTTTTAATTTCACATTTGAAATTAATTTGGTTAATCTTAAAAAGAAACTCATTTACTTCCCCAAACTCTCACCAATCGCTCCGCCCAAGTTTCTCTCAAATCCATTAAAATGCAAAACAGTGTTCCTCAAGGGGCCATCCTATCCCCTTTATTCGACGTTTTTCCCTGTCTGTAGTTTTTTTTTCTTTTGTTTCATTTTTTGGAAAACTTAATTGGGCGCGCCGCGTTGTTGGTAACATTCAAATTCTCCGTTTTACAAATTTTTTTCGAAATGATTTCAAGCTTGAAATATAGAAAGATGGGCATATTACCTTAAAAATGAGCAAGCGAAATATTGATTTTTGACCACAGTTCCCAGAAATGGTCGATTTTCAAACACTACTTTATTTTGGTTTTGAAATGAAAAATTTTGTTAATTTTTTTTCTGTCCATTCGATCATCATGAAATTTTCAGGGCATTTGTAGTCGTGGAAAATACACATTTTTGTATTCAGATAATTTTTTGATGGGGGCAGCAATTTGGGATTTGTCCTTCGAGCAAATTTTCCAAAAAAATTTTTAGGAAATTTTTAAAAAATATTTTTTGAGTATGCAAAAAAATGATCTAAGTAAAAAAGATGTATCTTGCCCGACTGTATAGGCTCTGAAAATTTGAAGTTGATCGAATAAGTAGAAAAAAAATTATCTCAATATTTTTCTAAAAAACTATTTTTTTGAAAAAGTGAAATATTGAGATATTTTTTTCACTCATCCGATCAAGATCAAATTTTCAGGTCCCATAGAGTCGGGAGAGGTACATCTTTTTTACTTAGATCTTTTTAATGTATACACAAAATTATTTTGCTTTAGATATGTCAAGCGCCACCACACAAACTTCACTGTAGCTCATAAGGTTGGAAAACTACAAATCGGTTTGATAGGAAAGTATATCACCAGTAAACCTTGAGCGCCGAGCCATAGTGGTGTGGAAAGAAGGAATGAACAATTCCAGATGATCTAAGAGATGAGTGTTAAGAAGTGTTTCAAAGATCTTAGATAGAATGCAAACGAGAGCTATATTGCAAAAGCTAGAAGGATCAGAGCGATTATCTTTCCTCGGAATAGGTTGGACATATGCGCTCTTACAACACTGAAGGAAAGTGTTAAAATTGAGGCACACTCTCTCAAAACTCGGGGAGTAATAACATCCAAGATGCAAGCCTTCCTAACATTCATAGGTTTTAGGAATCAATGCACCTATGAAATGTAATCATGGGCAAAGATATAAGGCACCTGAGAGGAAAAGGAGGAGGAAAAGGATTGTCAGAATCATCGAGGGTTGAATTAGGGGAAACAGGCAGGGAAAAATGTGGAATTCTCAAGTTAAGCAAGCAACAAAACCATACGAGAAAATAAGAGCAGAAAAGGCAGATTTATTGAAGTTATTAGAGATGTTTTTAGCAAGAGGGCAGGAAGATTTGTCAATAGGAGAACCAAGGTAGTCAGCACAATTGTTTTATGAAAGCCCACTTTGCTCGTCGAATAGAATCCCTAGAACGATTCCAAGCTTAATGAAGTTACCGAAAGTGATAGGAGAATGAAATTTATATCACACATCACGCCCGACTAACAAATCTTCATAGTAGATAGGACGCCTATCAGCCCCCAAACCCTGCTCGCCAAGGTTCTTGAAGTCCATATCTCTAGCTGGGAAGTCAGAGGAAAAGGCCACGATCGAACCATCATTTTGAGGAGAGAAAGATTTAGTCCGGAGAAGGAATAAACCTATTCCATTACGTTACAGCTTGCACCTTATCGGCAGAAGCTGAATCATCTTCAGAGTCAAAGCAGTAACCGCAGTCATAGTTAGCGGAGAAGCGACGCAAAGCCCCAATCGGATCGATTAAAGTGCCAGAAGATACCACAAGGTAGGTATGAAAGAGTTGGAGAGAAGTATCAAAATAAGAATATAAGGTTTTGGTCAGATTACCAAATAGGAGAGAATTGGTGTATTAAGAGAGGAAGGATAGTGAAAATATACTATACATATAATATATATATTTAATATATATATTATATAATAATAATACTATATATATATATATAATATATATATATAGGCTCTATATATATATAGTATATATAATAATATAAATATATTATATATATATATATAATATATATAATATAAATATAAGTATATATAGAATAGTGAATAATTAATATGACTGCTTTAACTAAATGGAGTAAATATCCCTACATTTCGATATAGGCATGTTCATCCTGGACCTCCTAAGATCAGAAAAATAGGGTGGAGAGGCGTAAAATTGTTTTATTATATAATATATATATTTAATATATATAGTTATATATATTAATGATATATATATATAATTTAAATATATATATAATATATATATATATAATAATAATATATATATACCTATATATATATATCATATATATATACATATATATATATATATATATATACGATATGATATATATATAATCTATAATATATAAGACTTTGTTTTGTAACTAATGGGATATTTTACGATTCGATATAGGTCCTGATCTTCCTGGACCTTCTCTAAGGGTCAGACCAATAGGAATCTGAAGGCGTAAAACTTAATTTTTATAATATAGATATATACTATATAAATTAATATATATAATATAATATAATATAAATATATATATAATAATATATATATTATATTAAATATACCGTATATATATATAATTATATAATATAATATATATATATACATATTACATATCTAATATATATAATATATATATATATATATATAATTATATATATAGTATAATATATATAAATTATAATATATATATATACTTATAGATATAATATAAATGATAATATAAATGATTATTTTTTTATATAATAATATAGGGGCAGTACCCCTACTATATATAAATACATGCATACACCGTTTTTCTCCTTACCTTTCTTGAAAGATGATAATAATCTGGACCCTCCTGAAATAAAATAACAAATTCTTTTTTTGATTATTCCTTCAGATGGATATTAAAAAAATTGGGCAAAAGGGTTTATCCCGAGCGAAAACCAAAATTCACCTTTAAATAAAACCAACAAAAATTGGTTTAATTTTAATAATTTT
>JABUQX010020211.1:0-2500 GCA_015478945.1 Trachelipus rathkii
TAAAACCTCAAATGTGTTATAGGATCACGAAGCGTAGATTTCCTTGGCCATAAAGTGAGCTTACGGTTATAAGGGTTTTACAGAAGGAAAACGTGAAGAAAATTAGTGATGCGATGAGACCTACGACTAAAAAAGAGGTAAGATCTTTTCTCGGCTAACGGAGTATTATAAGAACCTTCGTTCCAAATTTGCATCAGTCGCAGTGTTAAATTATTTGATCACTCATAGAAAGGCGTCCATAGAAAGGTTAAGATGGGAGGACTAGCCATCAAAAAGGCGTCGAAGTCTGAGATCATGTCTTTACAATTCCCTGTTTTACGCACCTGATGACGAGTAAAGGATTTCGTTACTACAAACTGACGCCGTGCGCAAGAAGTACTAGCTCTTGTCTCCTACAAGAGTACGAAGATGGAATATTCCCGGTGGCTTATGCTGGAAGGAGGCTATCCAAAACTGAAAGAAGGTGGAGTACTATCGAAAAAGAAGGGTTGGCCATAATTTTTGCCGTAAAAAAATTTTATAATTATATATATGGTAAGGAATTCATCCTACAAACCGACCATCATCCGTTTGTATATGTGCAGAAGGCAAAATTCACGAATTCATAAGTGATGCGTTGGGCCATGATGTTGCAAGGTGTGAAGTTCACACTCCAGTCCTTAAACAGGAAAGATAACGTGATAGCCGATTTTTTATCTCGGCAGGTTAATTAACGACATAGAAGCATCATACCCCAATGTCGTCTTAGAAGGGGTGTGTGTCACGTTATAAGCACACCGAGGTTGGGAATCTGAGATTCATCACTCACGATCGGCCAAATAAATTGTATCAAATAACTATCATCTAAATTATGGAGAGAATTTATTATTTTATCAATTTATTAGTATTATTATTATTATTCAATAGAACTCTTATCAATTTATTATTAGTATTATTATTCAACAAGGATTAATGTTAGAATTCTATATATTAATTTGTCAGATTGCGAATTCGTGCGCTGTAAAAATTTATAAACATGACATAGTTTGTATGCAGAAAATATTATAATTGTTTATTGGTAATCTAAATATTATAAATTTTATTTGGTAATCTGGGAGTAAATATGACCCAAAGCCTCGGACAGGCAAAAACGGTAAGTCTTGAGTCAATATGACCCAAAGCCTCCAACAGGCAAAAACGGTAAGTCTTGAGTCAATATGACCCAAAGCCCCCGACAGGCCAAAACGGTAAGTCTTGAGTCAATAGTGACCCAAAGCCTTGACAGGCCAAAAACGCAAGTCTTGAGTCAATAGACCCAACGCCTCCGACAGTCAAAAACGGCCAGTCTTGAGTCAATATGACCAAAGGCCTCGGACAGGCAAAAACGGTAAGTCTTGAGTCAACATGACCCAAAGCCTCCGGACAGGCAAAAACGGTAAGTCTTGAGTCAATATGACCCAAAGCCTCGGACATGCAAAAACGGTAAGTCTTGAGTCAATATGACCCAAAGCCTCGGACAGGCAAAAACGGAAAGTCTTGAGTCAATATGACCCAAAGCCTTGGACAGGCAAAAACGGTAAGTCTTGAGTCAACATGACCCAAAGCCTCCGACAGGGCAAAAACGGCACAGTCTTGCAGTCAATATGACCCAAAAGGCTCGGACAGGCAAAAACGTAAGTCGTTGCCTTCAATATTGACCAAAGCCTCGGACAGGCCAAAACGGTAAGTCTTGGAGTCAATATTGACCCAAAGCCTGGACAGGGCAACAAAACGGTAGTCTTGAGTCAATATGAACCAAAGCCTCCGACAAGCAAAAAACGGCAAGTCTTTGCGAGTCAAATATACCCAAGCTCGGACAGGCAAAAACGTAGTCTTGGAGTCAAGAGACCCAAAGGCACTCCGACAGGCCCAAACGGTAAAGTCTGCTGAGTCAAATATGACCCAAAGCTTGGACAGGCAAAAACGGTAAGTCGTGAGTCAATATGACCCAAAGCCTCCGACAGGCAAAAACGGTAAGTCTTGAGTCAATATGACCCAAAGCCTGGGACAGGCAAAAACGGTAAGTCTTTGAGTCAATATGACCCAAAGCCTCGGAACTATGGCACAAAACGGTAAGTCTTGAGTTCAATATGACCCAAACGCCTCGACAGGCAAAAACGGTACAGTTCTTTGAGTCAATTATGATCAAAGCCTCGGACAGGCCAAACACAGGTAAAGCTCATCAAATATGACCCAAAGCCTTGGACAGGCAAAAACCGCGAAGTCCTTGAGTCAAATGATTGACCAAAAGCTCCGACAGGCAAAAAACGGGCACAGTCTTGAGATCAATATGCACCCAAAGCCTCGGCCAGGCAAAACGGTAAAGTCTTGAGTCAATATGACCAAAGGCCCGCACAGGCAAAAACGGTAGGTCTTGAGTCATATGACCCAACAGCCTGCGGACAGGCAAAAAACGGTAAGCTCATTGAGTCAATAGACCCAAAGCCTCGGAAGGCAAACAAACGGTAAGTCTTGAGTCACT
>JABUQX010020211.1:10000-25000 GCA_015478945.1 Trachelipus rathkii
TTTATATTATATATATAATTTCAAAAATATTTTTATTTGTAAATGAAGATATGAATATAGAATAATTAAAGTAGGTTTTTTATTTCTTATTTTTTTTTTTTGAAGTATTATTTAAATTACTTGATTGTTAATTATTAAATGTTTTAATTAAAAATTACCGGTACATCAAACAACACAGAATGACAATGACTTCCCACTCAAATGATGACCCTTGGAGAATGATTGAAGTGTATTAATCTTGGCAATCAACTTGCAAAACCAATATGAATACATTTATATAATCAGTATTCACAAAAATTATAACTTAAAATTTCATATTCTTTGAAAATCTAATTTGAACATTATAAAATATTAAATTAAATAAATATAATAATTATGAACCCAATATATTGTTAACTGTTTATGATTTGTAATTTTTAGAATGATGATATTTAATATTCTTTCAAGTTATTATAAGTATTTATTTTGCATTCTTCAAAGAAAAAAAAGAAAAAGTTCTTCTAAAATCAATCTTATGTAAAATAAATTATCTTATTTATGAGAATTAGACTTTTGATCTTAAGAAGTTGAAGAAACAATTTCAGGAATAGTAAACACATTTTCCTTTAAATATACAGTCAGAATTGAATGCCGTGAAGTTTTAAGTAGATTTATGTAGATTTATTTATGTAGATTAAAATAAGCAGTCGTAAGTTAAATCTAATTGATTAATTATCGTGAATTGAAAAGTATACATTATCAAATAAATTGAATTTAATTTAATTTTTAAGCAATCAGAAAATTAGAGAATGTTTATATTTTAATATAGCAGTAACATAACGAAAGGTTAATAAAAAATTTGCTTATATTACTTTACAAAAACTAAAACCCTTTATTTAAAAGAAAGTGTTAAACTTTCTGGGTTCTTTGATTTAGAACATAATATGGAAGTAGACTGATCGTTTACTTATACTTTACACTTGTTCCCAAACAAATAACAGAAACATTCACAAACCTTCTGGAATTTTACTAGATATTGAATTCTCCTCACATATGGTTAACTACAAACCATTTTAGATATAAGGTAACGATATCTGCTAATATTTAAAAATCACATCATAACCTTACATCTTAAAATTAAAATAGTGAATTTATGCTAGTGGTTGGAAACTGTCACAATTATCATTTATATTAATATCCTTTAATAGTTCATGAGAAAGGGATGATGCATGAGTGGATTCGAATGTGTCTTTCAAAACTACTTTTAGCACTAAAATTAAATTTAAAACCCTTTTGTTATGATAGATAAATCTTTTCGTTTGAATATTGCTCTCACATTTTCACATTCACATTCTCATTCATGTCATATATTGGCGCTTTGTAAATCAAGATCGGCCCACCACATGGAGTGTACTAGATACGATCCCGCCCACCAACACTCGAGTGTCTCTAGATCAACGATCCGCCCTACCATAATGAGTTTTCTAAACCAAGATCCGCCACACATGGAGTATTCCTAAGATCAAGATCCGCTCACATGGAGTGTTGTAGATAAATCCGTCCTCCACAATGAGTGTGTAAATCCAAGATCCGCCCACAACTATGAGTAACTAGATCACGATCCGCACACAACATCGAGTGTTCTAGATCACGATCCGCCGACCACATCGAGTGTTCTCAGAGCAAGGATCCGCCCACCGCATCGAGTGTTATAGATCAAGAATAAGCTCACCACATATAGTCGTTTAGAGCAGATCTAGTCCACTCTTTGAAGTGTTGTAAATCAGAAGATCCACCCACCACATGAGTGACTAGAACAGATCCGCCACCACATCGAGTGTTCTAGATGAAGATCCGCCACCTTATTGAGTGTTCTAGATAAAGATCCGCTGCACCACATGGAGGTGTAGATCAAGGATCCTGTCCACCCAATAAAGTGTTGTAAACAAGTTCGCACAGGCACATGGAGTGTCACTAGATTCAACGATCTGCCCACGCACATCGAGTGTTTCTGTCACTAATTCGCCACCACATCGAGTGTTCTAGATCCAGATCCGCCCACCACATGGAGTGTTCTAGATCAAGATTCGCTCACCACATGGAGTGTTGTAGATCAAATCCGTCCACCTACATGAAGTGTTGTAAATCGAGATACGCCCCCCACATGGAGTGACTAGATCAAGATCCGCCCAACACATGGGGTGTAAAAGATCACGATCCGCCCACCACATCGGAGTGTTATAGATCAAGATCCGAAAACCACATCGAGTGTTCTAGATCACGATCCGCCCGCCACATCGAGTGTTCTAGATCACGATCCCCCTACCACATCATACACGACGTTTTCAAAGTGAAAGTTGGGGAAAATATATAAATGATGGTGTATAGTGTTTTGATTTTTAATTTGTGCTATTGAAGTGTTGTTTTAATTTTGTTTTATAGTGCTCGGTATTTTAATATATATTAATATAGTTATTTTAATTAAATATAAATCATTTTGACAATTAAAGACATCCTGTTTGTTTCTCATGCACCAATTAATGACCTCATCTTTCGCACGACCGGGAACCTTAAGATAAGTTTTTTAGTGTCTTACCGTTCTTTACTTTTTAAGTTTTACGTATTTTAATTTATACATTAACACATATTTAATGTTCGCATACGGCTTTTTAGCATTTTTTTAAAAATTTTATATGTAAAAATATTGTTATCCTTTTTTTAAGTTTTCTTTTCGTTCGTAAATTTGTAAGCTGTGCGAGTGTGGTGTGTGTGTGCGTGTGCTTGTGCGTGTTTAAACTTTCAAGGTTTTATATACTTTACATATTTCCCGCCGTACTTACTGATTTGGCTGTAATAAAGTTTTCCATTTTTATAACATAATTTAAAATCTAATTTTCATTTTAAAGTTTTAATACATTTATTTGCTTATTTTTTCTATTTATTATTTTTTTCTGTATATATGTGGGTGTGTGTGTGGTTGTGTGTGGTGTGTGTGTGGTGTTTTGCTGTGTGGGTACAGGTGTTTCAGTACAAGACCCAATCAGTGGGGTTTTGTGGGGGCTGTGTGTATAGTCGTATCTGTGTGATGTTTATTTGTGCGGGTGTCGTTTGAATTCTGGACCATGAGAAGAAGTAGTGGTGGGCGCCAGGCTGGGGTTCTCTATTGAATTTGCCAACGTCCGTGGCCTGAACGGCTAACCATGAATTGTTGAATATCACCTCGCTAACCTCTAGCTAACATTTTGTTACTGGTCTGAGAATCCAGCGCTAGCAGGGCTTCTTTTTCAAATAAAACTTAATATCTCCAACTAAAACCTTTTCTTATAATTTTCAATCATTGTAATAAGTCTGGTGCTATAAATACATTAACTCCTGTAACAACGTCTTGAGAACTTGAATCCCCTAATTCGATGTTCTAGGATTAAAATCTTTCTCCAACTACTACCATTATGCCTTGTTTGGTTTCTGCTATCTGTCCCCTAACGGAACAGGATTTTCACCTCCTTTTTGAATATCTAACTTTACTTCTCATGAGACTGTAATTTCTTCCAATCCAAATGCCGAGATCCTCTATTTAGGAGATTTCAATCGTAATCAACACAATGAATGGTTGGCTCCTCTCATACTGATGCAGGAGGGGAGGAGGCTAAAATATTCAGTATTCTAAAAGATCTGGAACAGTGTAATCTAAGAAACTATCACATATACCAGACGCAAAACAATTCTGATCACGCTGATTTTATGTTTCACCACTACTTCCTTCTCGATATAAATACAACCTTTTTCCCCCTATCGGTAACTCGAGCAAGTCTTATAACTCTTAATTTTAATGCTGTTTTCTCTCCAGCAGCTTCATCTTAACCCAAGTCTATCTCCTGGTACTTTAATCGGGCTAATTTAAGGGCTTTGCACTTTGCAGTGCTTTACTCTAACTATCCCCACTTTAAATTTCCCTATCTAAAACGCCTAACTGCTCAACCTCTTTCCATGGTCGTACTTTTTCTCCTGTTGACAATATAAATATTATTTCTTGGTCTTAACATAAACCAAAATAAATGTCAGGAATCGTATATCACAACGTTTGCAAGAGTGGCCTCAAATAAGTCGAAGTTTCGGTTTTGATTGTTACATTTTTTTTTCTTCTAAGTTTTTTCAACTATACAAAGGTCTCATCCACCCCACCCATGTATGGAGTACTGCTTTCATATCTCTTTTGGATAAAGTTGAGTCAAAGGTCAAAAGTTTAAAAACTTTTCTTTACTTTCCAATTAAGTTAACCCTTTATCATTGGTACTTTGTCATTTTCCTATGGGTACTAAAGTGACATGTGCTAGAGGGAATTGACAACTCTTAGGCCACCACTCTTATGATGCCCGCATTTCACAGAGGGTGAAGTGTCTCCGCTTATACCGTTTGTGGGTATTGGGAATTACAGGCTTGTTCACTACTGTGCTTTCATCTTTCCAATCATCTCTTTTCTATGGAATTCTTTCATCTTCAGTGCTTCCTACCGAATACAATCTTTCACTTTAAAGCTTGCGTCTGTTCTACCCCTGCAAAATCTGCGTTTTAGTTAGCAAGGGTTTACATTTTGGTCATTTTTATTATTATTTTACACCTCTCCCCCCCCCTATCAGACCTACCCGTGAGCTTTGTAATAGCGAAAAAAGCTAAGAGTTAGAGGAACAATAAATATATATATATATGTAATTAATTATGCTTTAGTTTCCAGTATCTTTTGTGCCAAGGTGCAGGACGTGGAGCCATCCCTTATGCACCCCTCCAATCATTCCCACAAACCCCCCCGGCCATTCCCCCCCAACTTGTTCATATTGTTTAAGCCAGTTATAAAAGGTTAGTTCATCATTTGTATTAATGTAAATAATATTAAGAAATGGAATTAAAGGCAATTTTATTTATCTTATAATTTTTTTTTTTATTTTTATTTCGCTTTTTTTTTTTTTTTTTTTTTTTTTTTTTTTTTTTTTTTTTTTTTTTTTTTTTGTTTTTTATATTTTTCAAGTTACTTTATTCATATTTTATTTAGGCTTGCAATATTAATTTCAAATTTTATTCTTTTATTATTTTTTTCTGCTCTTTTGTTATATTTTAATTAATTTTAGCTTTTATATTTACCGCCTATTACCTTGTTCATTAGATAGAGCGACAGAGTCGCAAAGGCAAAGGGCCAGTGTATCGATCCCCCTCGTCGGATCCTTACGTTATCAATTACCTAGAAAGTAAACTTGCATATTTGGATTTGAACTCTTCATTCCTTAGCTTCAGGGGATTCCTCATATCTTGTTATTCCTCATATAAATAAGTATCTGTATAAGCGGATGTGGACATTGAAAATTGCTCGAATATCCGCATATGCGGATAATCAGATTTTCTTAGGTTTTCCCCAAATTAATATATATATATAATATATTATTATACATATATATAATAATATATAATATATATATATATAGTATATATAATATATATATAATATTATATTATAATATATTATAATATTATAATATAAGATTATATTTAAAATAGAAAAAAACGAGAGTTTAAAATTTAGTTTTCTTTTGAAATTTTTATATTTCAAACGGCTTTGAAGGTAATACTTAAATTACATTTCAAACTTTAAGAGTATATTATAAACTATTATATATTATATATATTATATAATTCTATATATATTATATTATATATTATATATATTATATTATATATATATATATATATATAATATATAATATATTATATATATATATATTTATATTAATATTAGGATGTACCGAAACCAGGTTCCGGCCGGAACTTCCGGCCGGAACCTCGATTTTTGGAAGTTCCGGTTTCGGCCGGAACTAGCTTGGTTCCCGGCCGGAACTAACCGAACTTTCTACTTTTCAAATTAGTCTTTCTTAATAAATTCATATATAAGTAATTGATTTAGTCATTACACAGTTATGAATTATTTCATATAAAAAAATAGTATTGAAATTGATATACAGTCGTCTTACTCGTAGAACGCGGGTTAAGATTCCTAGACCCTCCTCGACGTTTAGTTAGGCTGAAATATCGGCAGTTATATAACTTAGATCCCCCAAATTTGAGGGAAAAGCAATATATAGTTTAAAATTTTTACCTTTGATATTATGGTTGAATATAAATAGCAGACAGTATTTACTTATCCCTATAATAATATATTGAATATAATATAGCAGATACGATGTATTTACTCCAGAATCAAACAGTATATGTAAATCATAATTTAATTGTACTATAGTTCAATTAGTAGGTATAATTTTTTTTACTTCATTACATTTCAGCTAATCTCAAGGGACACACTAGACACATTTTTGCACTCATTATTACGCTTCCTCAACCTACCCCATCCAAGGTACAAAACACATTAAAATTTGAAAACTTTTAATCATGTTTTAACTTATTAAGGTTTCTGACAATAATAAAAATACAGGACTGGAATGCTCAATATAAATAACAGATTGAGGTTTGAGTGCAATGAAACTGAAAAAAGGTTTCTTTCAAATTGTAAATGAAGTTTAAGGTGTAAGAGAGATGAAAGCAGTCCAGAATCTGTAGGTTGTATTGGCTGCTTTTTTTGAGATATTACGAGTTGCCAACCGCTTCGCTTTTGCCTTTTTAGCTAACCAAATATTTCTTTCTTTCTCTTTTTATTTTCAAATGATCTAAACATATGTATGTATTATCTTTATATTTAATTTTTGCAATTTTAATTTTTAATCTTCTCTCATCCATCTAATTCAGAATTTAATTATTATTTTTTTGTTAAATGCATGTATATCTATAATTTTTCTTTGTATCTTTCGTTGCCAACCGCACGGCTATATATCCATACGATTGCAGTCTCTAAACGACCGCAATCTTACGAGGGACGTCTGTACTCGTTAACAAATATCATGATAAAATGACCTTCGACTCTTAAACTTTTAGAAAACTTTAAATATGAAACAGATATTTTCAACAACGTCGAACGGTCAGCTTTAATACTCTAGGAACGGGATGGTTGAGAGATATTTTTGATTTTGTGTTGAGATTTTTTATTTATTTTTATTTTTCTATTAGTACATCAAAATTCGCTTTTTAATTATTCTATTTTTATAAAATATTAGTTAACATCATCACTAATTATTAATTAAATTTGAAAGCTTAAGGTAAAATATATAATTTAGTTTAATTTAATTATTTAAAGTTATATATAGTTATATATAAGTTAAACTATTATTATATATACTATATATATATATTTACTATTATATTTAAATATATATAATATCATTATATACTGTTTAAAGGATTATATCTTACTAACTCAGTAATAATAGTATATATAATATATATTATATATGTACTGTTACTAATAATATCTGAGTACTCTAATGTTATTTATTACTTTATTTAAAAAATGACTTGAAAAAAAACATTGATGAATTTACTATGTATGTTAGATGAAATTACTTATCATTAATTAGGTAATTGCTAAGACAATTAATTAATTATATAGGTGTATTTATTAATCGTCTTAAAAATAAATAAAAAACATGATTTTTAATAAAAATAATAAAAAAACGTAATAATAAATCAGTTTAGATTTTAATATTTTGATTCTTTTTTTTATCATCCAATCCTGTTTTAGAATCTAGACCTGGGGATAAATAAAATTTGATACAGATAACATTTATTTGGTGTTGTATTATTATTATTTATTATTATTATTATTATTATTATTATTATTATTATTATTATTTTATATTATTATTATTATTATTATTTAATATTATTATGATTATTATTATTATATTTACCAAAATTATTATTATTATTATAAAAGAAATTAACTTTAAAGTAGAAACTACTACAAAATAAAAATATTAACCAAACTGTTTAAGCAAAAAAAAATTAAATTTTTAAAACAAGTCCATTAATTTTCTTACTTTAAAGGAATTTATTTGAATTTTGAATATGTTGTTGAAGTACCGTTATTGACCTTGGTGTAGGAAATAGTTTGCTCTCCAGTTGTGGAGTTAAACGTCATCTCTTAGCCTCAAAACACGTTTACCCGCTTTCTGGAAGAGAAAAAAAGCTTTTGGAACTTATTTGAAGACCCGTAGAGAGCCTTTATTATAAGTTCGTTTCACAGAAGCCCGGACTGCAATCACGCGGGCGGCACCAATCAGGCGCACATGCATCGTTGTCGCAGAGCCCGATTACAGTTAGCTCACTTCTTACGTACCGTAGGACGGTTCACAGTTACGTCGCCCGTTGTTAAATCCTCGATGATCCGCGATAATTAATAAAACGGCAGTGTGCTGCGTGGTAAAGGAATACTTTGGTTTACAAACAAATCTTTTTACAAAGCTCCTCAACAAAATGACTATATAAATTTTTTTAAATACAATTCAGTGTATTAATAGTTTTGTATAATCTAAAGCTACTAATTTATTCGTTCTCATACATTAGCTCTCCAAGACATAAAGTTAGAATCAGGATGGAGATTGAAATGAGTTCTGATTGGGACCACAGGAGAGTGAAGTGATATATATATATATATATAATATATATATATACAGTATAGTTATCATGTGTATTATATATATATATATATATATTATTATATTATATTTATATATACTATTAAAATCATCTTAAACGTTTTGTAATTAATATTATTACATACTTATTATCTATCGATTGATGTATCTTTGGCAAGTTTTTCCACTAAAATACCCTTAAATATAGACAGTCGCTGGCATATAGGAATATAAGGTTCATTTTTTTTATTTCCCAAGATTGGAGGGGGGACAAGGGCCCCCTGCCCCCGCCTGTTTATACGCCATGATAAGAGATTGCTTACATAATTGCCAGATGACCACGTGATATCCGTCGGCCGTCTTGCAGTCACTCCTTTCCGGTGTCTGCTGATGGTAAGATGTAATTTTTTCAATTCAAGCGTTTCGAGTCGATTTTGCACCGGCTGCACTAGGGCTCTCTGGAAACGCAGCTATTAGTATATTAGTTTTTTACTTAATAAAGATCCGTTTATCCAATATTTATACGAGCATCTGAAAGAGCCGAACAAAGTATGGAGGTATGACCAATGATTGACAGATACTCTGTGAGAACTCCACTTAATCTCAGCCAATTTTTAAATAAGCAAATAGCTGCTTTTCCAGAAGTCACCGAGTTGCAAAATCCTTAGGCGCGTGTGCAAAATTGACTGCGGAACGCTTCGAAATTGATAAGATATATTACATTTGATCCAAGTCAGAGAACAGGATATAGGTAGTACCTGGAAACTCGGCCTGAGCGTCGCCGTCGGATCAGGCTTGGCAATTGTAAGTCAACTACTCAGATTTGCTAATACTTAAAGATATGTTTAGAAATATAGAACTTAACTATGTTAGTATCCGATTGAAATATGGAAAAATGTTCTCCATAAAGTTATTAAAAAAGTTTTGAAATTTTCGTCAAGTTAAGTAAGATTTAAATAAGATTTGTTTGTAAACAAACAGTATTCTTCTGCGCAGCCCGCCCGTTTATTAATTCTGTAAATCGAAGAGATTTTAAACAACGGCGCCTTGGGGACTTGTTTGTGATGTTTGTATCTTGATCGTTTAGAAGACTGCTAACGGGCTCTGGAAATCGATGCATGTGTGCCCGCCAGGCTGACTTTCGGGGCTGTCTGGAAAACGAGCTTGATGTAAAGGTGTAGCTTTGAAGCGAAAAGTTCCGCGTCCGGCCGGAACCCAAAATTCTGGTTCCGGTACATCCCTAAGTACAAAATCCATAATTATATATTATATATATAGTAATTTAGTATATAGATATATATATATATATATATAGGTAGGTAATTGTATGTACTAAAATGTACATTAGATAATATTAAAAATAATTAATAATATAAATAAGAAAAAATACTCAGATATGATATATATTTATAAAATAATACTAACATTGATTCTCTTTAGTGAACAAGAAATGAATAATATCAGTGTATATGAATTAATTTTTATTTATTTAAAATAAGCAATAGTATAAATGATATTGATAATAATTATATATAGAATATATATCATGATTAATTATATTCGATAACGCGATGCTCGAATAAATTTTTATAAACAATTGATTATTAGTACTTTAAAACTAATTATGACCATTATTAAGTATACGAATATAGAGCAATAAGCGATGATGATAAACAGATAAAAGTCAATTATGTCATTACAATAATAGCGTGGTTAGTTGGTGTTCTTAGTCTAGTGAGGTCTAACAGCTACTAAGGTGCTAGGGGCTGACCTTACTGTTTAATTGACATATTATCTATTGCATTAGTAACGGATTATACTGCCTAACTGACATTAACTATAGAACTTTTGTCTATGGTCGAATCCCCTAAGACTGAAATTATTCCATGCTTCAACGTATCACTTTTTAATTTTACTTAATAAACATCTGAACTCGAGTTACTCACAAACCCTAAACAGGTTCTTTTACATACAAGCTAATAGCCATGATGCGATTGTAACTTATATTACGAGTTATCAAAATGCACACCTCATGTAGACCATAGATATGTCAACCAGATAATGATTGATTTATAGTACTCACTCTTATATAAGATAGAGCGATAGTGTGTAGAGTGCATGATAGTATATTACATAGTTTGATATCAGTTAGAATGTCTCGAGTATCTCCCCGTAGATAAAGTGTTCTATCAATACTATATACCTCATCAACGTGCTGGAAAATAGAAGAACAAATAAATAATACCCGAACAATTCACCTCTATTTCATGTAGTAAAGTGATGGTGTACGATCGTTCGTGCTAAGTGATATGTCTACGTCCGGCCTCCCGTTGGTCAAGATTTCCAACATGGCAGAGTTCGAGTACTCGTCTCTCGCTGCTCCTGCTGTCAACCGTGATCAAAAAACTTTTCATTTACTGTCCTGATGACACAATAAAATTTATAAGATCAAAAGTTAACGTAGCGGTCGTGTGATTAGGGACAAACCGTAAGTTATAGACCAGCTATATACGATAAGAAACTCTTTAGGTATACGAGACAATTATTCTATCGTTAGCGCGCTCTACTAAATTGACGGCATCGTCCGCACTGGCTTGCCCTGCGTAGTTGATTTACAAAATGCTAGCAATTCTGAAAATTAGATGTCGTGTTGCAAATAGACTAAAGGCTCATGTATGATATGTTAACTGGGTTTGTCCTCACCATCAATACAACCATATGTCACCATCCTTCAGACAAGACATAAACGCTCCCTTAAGTGCACATCCTGGAATGAGTATAGGATACTGTTCTAATAGTGTTACGATAGTAAAATACGATCTCAGTGTGAAATCTTCATCCCCCGTAGCAGTGCGTCACTACAACAAAACACATTTCAGCGCGTACGTGGAGTATTGAATACACCACCAGCGGAAATTACTAGTTTGCATGAGTATGTAATGAGTAAATCTGTGTTGATGTAATATGTTAGTAGTATTGATGTTATGAGATGAATTATGTAAAGTATATAATATATGTAATAATGTATATATATATAGTTTAGTCTTAATGTATATATATATGAAGATAATATGTATATAGATATAAAGTATTGATCATAGTTGATATAATAATAGTATATTTATAGTATATTTATTTATTTATAAGTTCATAGTGAATATATATTATATATTACAGCGACTGCTACCGTGCTCACCCACACTAACACACCACCTGACAACCCCACATAATTAAAACAAATTCACGCTCAAGTGAACCTCAAGAAACGTATCTCCGTAAGTATACCATAACAATTTCATGTTCTCCAAGGACGTCCATCCGAAATCTCCAACACGAAACAAGCTTGGCACCGCCAAACACGGGCAAAGCTGGCACTGTTCCTCTCTGGGCACGCCACTCCCTGCTGGAATACAAATTTGATTATTTCAACGTTCCTCTCCCTACGGTCGAAGATGTTATTTCCCAAACAATCGACAAAAAAAAAAAAATAAAAAAAATAAGATAGAGAAATAAAATTAGAAATAAAAATAAAAAGAGAAGTAGATTTACAACATAGAATAATGCCAAGGTTACATTTCAAAAGAGTTTCTGATTCAATCGATGACAACTTTTCAAGAATTTTTGAAATTGTAACAGAACTTCTGTTGGGCGTCGGGTCAATAGTGGGCAAGTGCGTGGTGGGTGTGTTCGGGAGTGAGTGTAGAGGTCACCCTTTCACCGGTTAGGATGTGCATAAATGGAGATGTGTGTATAATGCAAGGGACAAAATAAGTATATATTTGTTATTATTATTATTTATGTATTGTATTATTATTTATTTATTATATTATTAATTATTATATTATTATTATTATTATTATTATATTATTATTATTATTATATTGGTGTTAAGTGTGATTATTTTTCATATATTAGTATTTTCATTACAGAAATTAATAGCATTGTTATATATTAATTTATTGATTTTATTTTGTTATTTGAGTTGATTTATTAGTGATTATTAAAACTTAATAAAAAAATTACATGAACGAAGGCAAGCTTTCATCTGATTTGGTGTGATGATGATGGCATTGCAATGCGAATTGAGAAGAGTGAGAAGAGTGCAAATCATGATGATAATTGTTTCATTCATGCGCAAATGATTGCATATTCACACTTAACCAAAAAAAATAACGTTATGATGATGTGATGATGATGTATGATGATGATGATGATGAATGGTTGTGATGATGTAGATGATGCTGATGAATCGATGAGGTATTATGGAGAAGGATCATTTTTTTAATGATGAATGATGATGATGATGAACTGAATGAATGATGTGCAGTATGATGATGGCATGATGTGATTAGATTAATACACTGAAAGTGGATGATGATGAATGATATGATGATAGATGAATGTAATGATGAATGAGATAGATATATGATGATATATATATATAATTATTATAATTAATTAAAAATATATTATTATATTATTATTAATATTTTATTGTAAAATTTTCTAATAAATTATTAATTTATATATATATTATTAATTATTATTATTATATATTATCTATTAATTATTATTATATATAATTAATTATTATTATTTATAAATTATTATTAAAATAGTGTATTTATATATATATATTAATCATAATATAATATTAATATTATTAAATATATAATAAATCGATAAAGTTTTTATAAAAATAGATAATAATATTATTTATGATTCTTGAATACGTGTTTTTGATTAGTTTAATAATTATTATATAAAATTCTATTATTCTATAACTAATTCTATGCATATACGATAGTCGATAATCGCAATACACTCAACTCAACAATTCTCAAATAGAGATACAGAAAGCAGAGAACGTTGTCAAACAAATATAGTAAAGCAACTGAGACACAGACCGTATCATACATAACAAAACCAAATTACTGCATATAGCCTCACATATAATCCCAATATCTATACGATCTCTTACACACCAAGATAGAAGACGCAATATAATAGTACACGTCATAGAAATAATTCTCCTCAATAACAAATAGTGACTCTTTAATAAAGCGAGCGCCTCACCGATTGTTTTAGGGAATGACACAGTCGAAGATAACCAATATACTGATAGAATTCATATCCCCCACTCTCAACGCTGCCATTCGATAATAGGTACCAACTAACCTCTATCAATGACTCACGAGCAGCAAAATGTAAATTCTCCTATACTAATAAGCTCTGATCTCAACTCAAAAACATATTAAGTGTTTTTGGTCCATCTAACTGCTGATATCATAACACCAGATCTTGAGTGATGTAAGTACACGGCCAAGTATATACAACTATGTAGTCATTTATTCCAAAGAACTAAAGCCTATATTGAGAACGAAAAGCGAGATTAAACAGTTTGGTACTCCCCTCTCCAATACATACCCAATCCAGCCATTCTACGAACGCGTAACAAATAATTCTTACCATGTAGAGAAGCCCCATACTTGAACGGTGAATAAGTATTTGTTCAATTTTACAAGTAAGAACTCTCTGCGCATATGCAGATCAACACACACGTCATCAAGCACTAACAATAATTACCCTGTAACGAAGAAGGGTGAAAAAAAAATCACACAAGCATTCTCTCTAGTCTAAAACATACAACACTTCCCCCAAAACACTTCACATGTATCAAAACAAAGTACCGCACTGCACATTAAACGCACATAGAAACGGATCACCGTTTTATATCCTCATAAATTCCGTGCATCCAAGTACGTCCAGCGCAGAAATATCCCACTACAAGTAAGAAGTTACATGGACGTCAAAACGCGAGCATAAGATGTTTTATCACGCGTCTCTCTCTGAGAGCAACGCCTCCCTCCCTCCCCCTTTCAGGGAAAAACGAATTCACAAAGATCTCAGAAGCTTCCAAGACAGAATTAGACAGGCCTAGATAACATACATATAACTGCTATCTACATACAGTCTCCCGGATCTTAACGGGATCGATTGTCAAATCGCAAACACTCCTATTCTGACGACTGTGATTGCATTTTATCGGATCTTCATTTGCGGTTCCATATAACCCGCTGTGGTGCACTAATATGCTCAAAGGTGATTATCTGACCAGCGTGTTCTTATGAAGCAAGAGGGTAAGAGGACGAGTGACACGTCATAAGACAAGCCCTAAAGTTAATAGCTCTCAGATACGAATAGTATAAAACAGAGTTATATAACTCAAAATTGAGCAGTTTCTATCGCTAATCCCTATATACAGTGACTCTCGACGGTTTTAATTTTAAACTTGCCTCTATATTTAGATATTAGGTTTACTGATACATGATTATGCCCCTTTTATAATAGGATTAATTATGAGTAATAGTTTAAATATATAAAATATAATGTAGATAGAGTATTATAATAGAGCAGTGAGTAATATATAAAATAGTCATAAATGATTTAT
>JABUQX010020211.1:27500-45000 GCA_015478945.1 Trachelipus rathkii
ATCTGCATAATTTTGTCTGCTCTCTCGGCAAATCTTTAATACAAATTCCATATACAAGAGCTATTGAATGAGGATCATTGCTGATAGGGCTATTTCTCTACTCGTGAGCTGAAGGGTATCTCATCATATGTCTCATAGAATCTCATGGAAAGCATCTCATTGCGATGTTATCATATGCGCAATTCAATTTTGTTAGAGTGTCTGAGTGCAAACGTTTCAAGGCTAATCAAGAAGGAGTGAGTGAGCTAACGAGAGTGGTGGGTGCAAAGTCAACCCGTATAAGGTTCAATGTAGTAAGTAACCCCACTTTTACGGAGTGTTCTATGGACGTAAGATTGATATTAATAAGTGTGTTGATATAAGTGTCATAGTGATGATTATATATTATAAGTAGTCTAATTATATGAATGTGTTGATATTATAAATGATGTTCAAATAAGTGTTAATGTGTGTGTTAATATAGTGACAATAGTGTGTTATAATAAGTGTTATAGAAAAAGATACTAACCCATATATATAGTTAAGATAAGCTATCACTATGGAACAATCTAATTATATTGATTAAATAATATACTAACCTAAATTCTCGATTATTACCTTCTAATACCTTATATATAACCTTAGGGGTATAGTACAACCCTATATTTATGGATGATATATATATTTTCTTAGAGTATTCTACTAGGTATGAGGAAGGCATTAGATAAATAGTCTTTAGATAAATAGTGGGTCATTTCTACAACAATTCGTAGGCCCCTACTCGGTATGCCACAACTCTGATGCTGTGCGTCACATAGTGTTTTTGTCAACCATAACACACTTAGCGCTACACACATAATCGCTCGACTTCATGCGAGCATTAAGAAGAGGATCCTCATCTCCTGAGAAGCCACGTCTTCATCTTCGCTTCTCTCCCTTTGGCCAGCTACATAACACATTGTGCAACGCTGCGCTCTCAAATATCACTCACTACATCAAGAAGGTTTATAAATAACATTAATTAAGAAACTCAGGCATTCTTATAAATAATAGACATATTAAAGATGCTCACATATTCATTGAGTTGAGTTGTGTTACGCTATAACTCTTTTTTAATGCTTGCTCCTTGAGTGCACATACAGGATTATGCACTATAACTTGACGGTAATGTTCTGTTGGTCTAATACGATATATAGTTTGCTCACCTCATAATAAATAATATTAGCATTGGGCCTAAAAATATGTACTCACTATGGTATATATCTGGCAGTGTATCAAGGTGATACCGATATATATAAATAATCTAATGAGTTCAAACCTAAAGGTTTAAGACATCAAAAAAGGGCTAAATATATATATATATAATCCTCAAATAAGGTAAGCAAAAAAATCTACCGTGTGATCTAAATTATATTGACCCATGGTCATACTGGCAAGGTCATAAAGGTCACTGAGTATAAATTATTACTATATATGTCAAACAAGGTTTAAGACCATCAAAATATAAGGGCTAAGTATCCCTAAGGTATAGGCTCGCTAATATATATATATTGTTACGTGTGTATAGTTCATAATATATTATGAACCTACATTGAGATATTCTAGACAAGCTTTGGAGATATAAAGGTCTCATAAGTGGACAAATAAAGGGTAAAGATCAATCATAAATAAGATAGGGTCTAAGTATACATATACTTAAAGGGTGCCTCGAAAATTAGTGTGTATGACTAAATAATAATTGATACCTCCATAGGAAAACCAATAAAATAATTATAGGTCGTTGATGTTTAGTATAACGTGTTGATATATAAAGTTGTTAAATATTAGTGTACCATAAGTATCTCATTAATTTAGGTATGAGTGATAAGTTTCAATAGTGAAATAGTTTAGTTATAGTAGAGATTATATCTCCTTGATAGGATATGGTCCCTAGAGCTCCGTGTTGAGTGTGGTGCGAGTGTCGTGTTGTAATGTATATGTTGAATGTGTGTGGTGTGAGTGTTTGATTAGTAGTATGTATATGTATGAGGTGTATCTAAAGTGTATGATATAGATTTCCATTACATGCGTATAATAATAATAATCATAATAATAATAATAATTTATATATATATAAATAATTACTGAAATAAAATATATTATTTATCTACTCAGTTTTTTATCTAATCTGCAGTTTTTTTCAATTAGGGATTATCAATTATTTCCTATACCTTTTCCTTTCCTAGCACTTTTTGTTCATATTTCATTTTCCTTTTATCACCTCTACCATTTTATTTGTTAATTATAATTATTTTTTTTCTTTCCTTCTAGCTTTTCCTGTCCTTTAAATAGTTAAGATTTGCCTGCTCTTGATTAGTCATTTGCTTCCTACCAACTTGATTATACACCTCTCCGTATCGGTATTCCATAAAATCGCTTTGGGAATGTATTTCTTCTCCCACTAACCATTTCCAAGGGTAATTTTCTTTTGATACTCGAGAATTCTTTGTTATACATGTAGATAAAGAGAGTATTTGTTATTATTTTGGTTGTTAGAAAGTTAGAGTTTGTTATTAACGTCAATATTTATTAAATCGTATTTGATTTTTTTTTATTATTTTTGTTAGTTGGGGTTCCGCAATACCTCCAAAGTACTGTAAATTATTTTGTCTTTTAGTTCATGGATTAATTTTAACTTTTTTTTTTTTTATAAATTACGAATAATGCACAATTGCAAAAGTTAAAAACAATACATTACTAATATATTAATAAACAAATAAACCAAAATAATAGTATATATATAAATATCTGTCATAGTCTATATGGTAGTGAAAATATATATGTGAGGCTATATAAATGATATAGTGAATAATATAATAAAATGAGTAGAATAACTTTAAATAATATAAATAGGGCTTGGCCCCTAAAGTAGTGATGTAGTGAGCTAAAAATATTGAGGTGGCCAAATAAATTTAGACCCCATGAAGACCTATAGGGTTGAGATTACGTAAAAATATATTAGACAGTGACATTATACGTACATAACGGTGCTTAGATCGCAACTCGATTTGATATATGAGTACTCACTCATCTCACTAATAATTTATTTATCGACAACTCATATTGTGTTCTATCCTATATGTGGTCAATAATTATGGTACTCTCACCCTAATTTTTGGCCAACCTAATTTTATGGGGCTTAGCCCTATTTTTGGTATATATTTATTCTTATTTAACCTTTTTTGTCCATTATCTACTCTTATTCTCTCATAAGCTGACATATAATATACCATGTGTCATATTTTTAGATACTCACAACTCTCTCTCTATATATATAGTAAATGTTATTTTGTCCTTTCCTTTTATAAATATGAATTCTTTCACGGTTTTAGTTGAGGTGAGCTAACAGGCAGGTCTCTGTGGACACTCAGAAGTCGTCTCAGGACCGAAATATCGTCATTTGGAGCTGTTCGGGTACTCAACCGGTCATAAGCGCAATATCAGTCTATGACGAGTCCCGAGATTTTTCCTCCACGCCTATGTGTATTTTGATCAGTTTAAACTACAAGCGCTGCCGCTTACTCTCGGCGTCAGCAAATGGTAATATATATTGATGTCAACTCTCCCATCATACAGAATGTTGCATGTATAGAGGTACTCAGTAATCATAGCAAACTCTTGGTTATACGAGCGTCCTACGATCACTACATCTGTATATCTCTCAATTACACACATCACTAACATCATACTTATCTATCAACATACCTACTCATTATACACAACGAGAAACACACCTAAAATAGTGAGAAAACTGGTTATCATTATTGTGTGCACGCGTGTATGTCTCTTCGTTTCATTCCACTCCTTATTTATTTTTATTATCTTGCATGGTTTCTGTTACTCCTATTTTTACATAAGTCTAATCTTTTTAAATAACAAAGTAAAACCAGATATCGTAATTCTTTTAGTTTAATTTTATTTCTTCTCTTTAAAGATGTGGTGGTCTCAATTATTGGAAACACCACAATTCGTATATTTGGTTTCTCGATAAACAATTTGAAGTTGTTTACGTTTTTTGTATGTTATGTTAGTAGTGCTTAGCCCTATTATTTGATGTCTTTACCTTTTTTGTACTGGATTGACCTTCTCCAAAGGCCTAGGCGTTCAGTCACATCGCCCAAAAAAATTACTTATGCACAATATAATACAGGTTATATAGGTAAATTTTTTTTTGGTGTTGTGTCAGGGGATACTTTAGTCCCCATTATTATTGTATATTGTTATATTAATCCATTTATGTTTGATATCACTATATTGATATATATTATTCGGTACCTATGTACCTTGCCAGATACCATTAGGTGATAGTCTCTAAATATTGATGTAATACCCACTATATATATATATATATATATTCTTAATATAAAGTTATAAATTTTTAGTCCTTGTTCACATATAATATGTTGAGCTCATGGAAATGTTCTATTCTATTGTAGGTAAATGTATAGGTTCTTAAATCTCTCTGCATATAGATATTTTTTTTCTTTTATTTATTTATAATATATAAGGATTCTCCATAGAATTTGAAAAGTTGATCTTATCAAGTAGCCAGTTTAACTCTAAAATATTGAAGGTCGATATATTATGTAGTCAAGCACACAATCTCGCTTAAATATTATTATTTTGGGCACTCGTGTCCCATACATCACCTGTCTAACACATCTATGTGATAAGTCTCGTATAATCTTTGCAAATCAGATGTCTATTATCATGGATATTTCTTTTTATGGAGTGTGATACATATATAAGTGAAATATCAATATTATGAGTGATATATGTGCACGACGCACTATGGCAAGCTGTGTGCGGCTAGTTTTTTTTGTGAGAATTAGTTTGTTGAGTTTTATCACATAGGAAAGTGCTACTATATATATAGTGATATAATATATATAGCTATTATAATATATATATATTTGAAGTAGTACCTCAAATGAGTGTACTCACATAGTTAGTATTTATATGATTATGCCAATGTAAGTGACCTAAATGATGAGTATATTTATAGTCCACATAGTGACCATATTAGGAAGTAGTACCAACTAATAGTTGCCTATAACTGGTATATAGTGGCCACTGTTTTATTTCATAAACTCACTTTCTAGCCCCCCTGAATCCATATTAATAGAATTAAGTCCCTATAATAATGGGTGTGATATTTCTTACCTAGTAGTTTAATAAGGTTTATATGAGTGAGAATCGATTATATAGATATGTATATATATTATCAAATATGATTTATCATATAGTTGCTAGGATGCTTTCTACTATGGGTTAGTCTTTTTCTATCTAACAACTTATATATATAACACATATATTATAGTATTACAATATATCATACACTAAAACATTTACACTATGACACTTACACATTCCTGATGACATATAACATAATAAACAACAGCGATAAGCGACCAAAATGTTTTGTTTCACTATGCAAACTTCTAAAAAAATCATAAACTCTCAATCTTTTATCACTCGAATTTCTCATATATAATGCACAGGTACACTTACAGTTACACTCACACACTTGATAGTTTTGATGCCTCAACTTTGATGCCTCAACTGGTGATGCCCAGCATTGGAGTGCGCGTCAGGACGTATGAGGATATGCTCTCGTCTCTTCTTATTATAAAATACACAATACGATGACAAATTGATGCCTCAACTTTGATGGTGAGCGCAGGTGACCGTATACGTACCATGGCTTAGCATATTTGAGCATATTCTAATCTGTCTCTCTCTGTTTTCTTATTAACTGGAAAGAAATATTAAAAGATACATACGGTAATATGAATATTTAAGATTAGTCGCGAGTTTCAGCATTTAGGTATCAGATAAATGACTACCTAATTAGGTGCGCGCATATCGCCCTCTACGCGCGATAATGAGCTAGATCTAAATCACCTCAGCTCATACCAGCAGTAGTTAGTCTGAACCTATTATACCACGTCAGTCTCTCCTCGCACGATATTACCGCGTGCTGACTACCTGATCATGAGCGCAATTAATTTCCGCTGATATTCCCTCCGTACCTCAGTCAGTATGCCTCACTACGCAGGCGTCTATATTTTATATCTCTACGTACTCGTGAATCATATATTAGTATAATAAAAAAATATATATTATATATATATATAATATTATATATATATTGAGTTATATATATATATATATATATATATATATATTATATTATATATTATTAAGATTATATATATATATATATATATATATATATATATATTATATATTAATTTATTATATATATATATATATATATATATATATATAATATATTTATAATATAATAATATATATAATAATTATAATATATATTATATATATATATATCTTAACTATTATTACAATATCATATTTATATTATATATTTCATACCTTATAAAAAAGTAATATCCAAAGAATTTCTTTTCAAATATATATATTACATGATCATACATTATTTTATATTCCATTACTATAACTATTTTTTTATATTAAAACATATTTCGCGAACTACTCTATATAAACTCATGTATAAAATATCTCAATTTATCATACCTATTATTTAAACACAAATATTATTAAACTTTATTATTTCATTTACTATTATGATGTGCTCGTTTACTTCATTTACTTTGAGTTATAAATTATAAATTATTAAAAATTTGATATAGTTAGAGTCCAAAATCCAGTGAAGTGTATTATTGAATTATATAAATTCATTTTAATATATTTATACTAAACTCATATTATCGATAATATATAAAATTCATAAAAAAATGACAATATCTTTTCAAGAAATTATTGAACATAACCAAGTTGAAACACGAGGAGAAAGCCATTAGTGAAGATATTTCAAGTATTATGTTTTTATATCTGTATATTATTAGTCTGTCTTGAGACCTCGCGATATTTACTTGATTATAATCAACATATGTATTTATTACTATTGCATTTTATAATATTCTCATCTATATTTATTTATATACATATTTATCAATACTTATCTATTTATATATGTCTCATAGATTAAATTTATCTCAGCGTTACACTCAATATATGGGAACCACATCTTTCTCACGGCGTTGAGTTAGTAATGCCTTACTCCTGTTACTGTTTAGACTTTTCTGACATTATAAATATTCGTGATCAAAATAATCGTACTGCTTAACTTATTTTGTTTCGTGTTTTTTAATTTACATCATTACTAATTTATCATTTCTTTTAAATTCATTACTAATATATCTCAGATTAAGTACTTAGTAATAATATATATAGACTGTTATTAGATTAGATTATGCTAATATATGTATGTTATATGAAGTGCTTTGTGATGATATATAGGAGGAACTTTCTTCCGCCCTTTCTGATAGGCGAGGAGACTGGGAGAAATTGTACGGGTGCTAAGATAAATTTCTTGCGGTGTGACTGCGTATCCATTCTCCGTTCTCTCCTGCGTTATTTACCTGAGCGCTCTCATGATTACTTAATATCTTCGCTTCTGCTTGTACAAGGGCTCTATGTGTCTCGAACTATTCTTGATTCTCTCTTTTTACATCTCTATGCTTTAACTTTCTGCTTTACTGCCTTTTAACTTTTGCTTTACTGCTTGAATTTTATATTCTTTACCTCTTTATAATTCAGTCAATTCACTTTCCTTTTTCTTTTTTTGTTGTCTTTTTGTTTGATTGTTGATTACATAAGTATTAGTAATTTGTAAGCAGAAGAGTTGCACTGCGTAAATGATTCGTAGAATCGAATAGTAACGTGTGGTTATCAATAAACACCAATTTACGGGTTATAGTGATATATATACATGTTTATGATGATAGAAGTAAGGAAAGAAAAACTTGTGCACTATATTTTGTATACTGTGCATTATTAACTGATAGTCTTTCAGCTCATATATTAACTTTGAGAACAGTTAATACTTTACATACCTTTTTTACTATGACCATAATAATAATTTATAGTTTATTTTAATGCTATATTATTAATATTACTCATGAGATTGAGTTTATTCATACAACTTATATTGAGTTTAGCTCTTAATATGTATCTCAAATACTCTATTTTAAACTATATATTAGTGGTCCTCAATATTTATATTTATAAATTATTTTGTTATTATAGTGTAATAATAATTAATTTAATTATTTTATTATTTATTTTATTATTATTATTTTTATTATTTATTTATACTTTAGTGTTATTTACATTATTTCAAGTGATTTAGTTGATTTATTTAATAATTATATATTATGAATTATATATTAACACATTTACACACACCTACACATCATATCACACATTACACTATAATCATCAATCCATTTCGATACGCTCATAATTTTCTTTTATATACGACTAAGATATAAACATACTCTCTAATCTTTTTCTGCATTCCTTTATACATCTTCATCTTGTGGCACAAAAAATTATGGAGCAATTCGTATCATTTATCCTCTATTATGGTACTCATATCTGTATAACACATTATAAAAAGGTATAGAGCACAACAGCGTGATTTCATCACTTTATTCTATACTATGCACAACTCAGCTTTAATGATACAACGTTATTTACTTATTTGACTTTTATCATCTTTTCTACATTAAATGTAATCATGACATCTAATTTGATGATTCTTATTCCACATTTACACTTGTAAATAGAATATTCTCCCACGCAGCATGGGCAAAAAAAATAAAAAAAATATAAATAAGTCCATTTGCCACTAGTAAAATAACATTATTATTATATTATACTTATCAATTCACTATCTAGCTTGAATTTTTTCTCTATTCTATACATTCCAACTTACATGATATTTTTATTACTTTATATCACTACTACATAATTATCACAGTTATATTTATTATACTTATCACATACTACAGATTTATATTATTTTACTTATATCATCTCATCACATACATATTTTATTCAGTAATTATTAAATCTTTGTATCGTTTCTTTATATCCATATTGATTACATATTATTGTTATTTTTGTTGTTGTTGTTATTGTTGCACGTTTCATGACTGGACGGTTAATGCTTCAATTTTCGTATTTGTTCCTGTATTCTAACCATCTATTTACACTATGATTATATACTTACTCTTTTAATCTAACTGTCTCAATTTACATATGTAATGTACATTTTCAACTTTATACACACAAGAACATCAACACACACAAACACACCCCTACACTCCACACTCCACATACATACTAGCTACCATCATCAACTTACACATATATAACGTATAAATATTTTATATTATAATAATACTCATTTATACGTGCGTTTTAATTAAACATATCTATTTATACATTATTATTATATAATATTATCATCATCATATAAATAATTAACTTAAATAAATTATTTCAATAAGTTTACTTAAAACTTCTAATATAAATCATAATTCAATATATTTATAATTAAGGAACTATAACTTTAATTTATTAACTGTTATAATACTTTTATGTTTATAAATATATCATATATCGAGGAAATTGACTACCTTATATCATAAGTATTTTTTAAAATAACGTTAATTTACTAATAATTATATATATGAAATTTTATCTGAATAACATTAAACAATTCTATTATCTTCTCGTACCATTAAAGATAGCGGTTATTATATCTGTTATAAGGCGTTCATAGTGATAAGTTGCAAAGCCCCATATGAATTTCTCCGCACTGCCATCTACACCAACAGACCCTGGCCACGTGTGGTGTGTTCATGAGTTGACTTACTTGCCTTGGTACATCATCTTTATCCATGTTAATAAGTATAATAAATATAAACATAAATAAAGCTTACAAAGCTACAATATACATTGTATTTATATTTAAAATCTTTCTAAGTTCTTATATTTAATAATATAACTAAATTATATAAGAACCATTTTATTCATGTGATTTTGTTAGTTATAACTAAATATATATATTTTTCAAGTTTTTATAAAGTATCTGAGATTTTTTATTTAATTATTATTATTATATATATATTATTTAATTTATATCTATGTACATTGACTCCAAATCACATACACTCGAGAAAACACAACAACTCCGCACTATAATATATACATTAAACTCAGTAATAATAACTGACCTATACTCCTGTATAAATGTGTTATGAAGATTACTACTTTATAATGCTAATAATATTTATAGGATTATAATTACTTATTTTGTGTTAATATCCCGGGTAGCGATAATTTAGGTGACCTAAATTCCACAGGTCAATAAATATATTTTCTAAAATTGACCTTTTATTTCTGTGTTAATAATTATTAGGTGGCAAACTACGTGTTAGGGCCTAAATTTAGGATAAGTCACTATATATACCTTATTTTTCGTTAAGTCCCAGTGACTGATTATAAATGAGCCTTTATAATACTCACAGGTCAATAATATGGTATATAATTACCTAGATATAGTGAACATAAAGAATCGTGAAATTATCAAATTATTATTATATATATTTATTAATATTTTAATTATCAAACTATATTCATAGATTATGTTAAAATCTAAAAAGTGAGTTAGAGTATGAAAACATTAAGAAGGAAATGTTATATTATCCTTTTCTGTTGAGTGGACGGTGAGTTATCCTATACTATTCTTTCTAATTATTAGTACTCTTATCGAGTTATGTGGTTGGTCTGAGATATATTATATTTAATCTGCTTTTTTGGATCTTAGGTATGTATATATATACTAATGTGTATTTTTCAATATCCTTAACTTAGGTGAGTTCGTTTTATTTAAAAACTTACTTAACAAGCATGTAAATATTATTATATTAATGATTATGAAGTAATTAAATGGATATAATTAAAACTTTACTATATTATAATTAGAAATTTATAATTAATTATATTACTCAAATAATTTATTATATTATATTATATTTAATCCGGTGGACAAAGACCAGAGGCCTACCAGTTTCACTAGTTTTATAATATATATATATATATATATATATATATATATTATATTAATATATATATATTAATATTATATATATATATTATATATAGTATTATTATTAATATTATAATATATTACTATATATAATTCTATATATATAATATATATATTATATATAAATATTTATTAATATATATATATATATATTATATTATATATATATATATTATATATATTAAGCTAATAATTTTAATAATAATACTAATAGTGTATTATAATAATTATAATATATACATATTCCATATAATTGTATATTTAATTAAATTAGAGATTGTATGCTATATATATAGTTAAAGTGTTATATATATTATATATATAAGTTTAATAAATAAACTTTACTATGAACTCGATCTCTCACCCCATATCTCGCATTCTCATATTATTATCTCAATCAACACACCGATACCTATCTCAGTCTCCCCATACCACATATATACTACGCACTAAAACCATGTTATACACTGTCTTGATTTAATCGTGTTTTCTAGATTTTTTTTTTTTATCCTAACCAAGTAACCACAAGTACCCATTTTAATTTCTCAAGTGTTTACGTTTTATTATAGTGTTACATATTTTCTCTTGTTTATATAAAATGTGATTATAGTTATATATATAATATTATATAATATATAATATATATATTTATATTATTATAATTATATATATATATTATATATTATATATTAATTATATATAGATTATAATATATTATATTATATATATATATTATTATATATGTATATATATATAATATATAAGTTCACATTAAGATGTTATACCTAGTAATATTATTATATATACATTAACATCTATTCCATCATACAATTTATCACATAATATGGTGTAGTAATTACTTATATTAAAATATTACTCTTAAATCTTTGCAATAATATATGCCAATAATCATATTTTATTATCATTATCTCGATTGAATATAGTTTTGAGATTCTCTCATATATATACCTCAGTTAACACATATATCGAGTAATAAAAGTTCCCTCTCATATATTAACATTAGGTATATTTACATTCTGGGTATTGTCTCCTGCTAATATAAATACTTTTCCTATGCTGGATCTCGTTTGGCTTTTATAACGATAGAGTAAAGTGGAGATCTTACAGTACGTTATAGACTTGTAGGAGACGAGACGCACCTCATCTCTCTGACTACTATTTATGGAACTCAATCTTCATAAATAGAATTTATTAAATTATAGTATTATTAAAATTCTCTAAATCTTGCAAATTTGCTCATAGCATATATTATTAATCTGGTCTCTATTTTTAATAACAAATTTCCTTTTTCTTATTCACCTTATTCTAGTATTTAATACACATTACTGTATAATAAGTTCTCCTCTCAATATAATTAATACATATATATTTATAATTTCGGTATATAGTTAGCCCTGCATTCGAAGCATTTTCTTGCCATTGTTTTTCTAAGTAGATAAATGAATTTCTACTATAGAACTTAGGAACTTAGGAAGCGATCGATAGATAACCTGATAGGATTCATCTCTGATCAATGAGTTCTTAATAAATAATGCGTTTAGTTTATATTTTAGGTGAGTGATATATATATATAACATGTAATGATTAATTTATGTATATACGCGTTATTATGAAGGGGATAACACATATGCCTTCTTTCAGCTGCACGTGATAACACTCTGGCTTTGTACACTCACCGTCTAACTCTATTCCGACTCTCCAGTAATTTTGCCAAACACTCGATAATCATTTCCCTCTCCTAAATGATTAATGAGTGGATAAGGTCTCATCAATTACTGCATTCTTGTTTACTATTTATTTCTCTCGCATCATAAAATCACTAAAAACTACACTAATATACACACATATATCATAGACTACCTGAATGTGACTATATTTACTGATATAGTACTCAGGACTGCCTAGCTGTAAGGTGAGCTCTATGTCTTGGTTTTCTCTCGTCATATGTAAATTCCCTTTTTAATAAAACTTGTTCTCCGGGTCCAGTCTTAAAATCTGAGCTTGGTTTAAAGCATTCTGTAAGCCACTCTTCAGTATAATACTTAATCTAAGTTAGATTGAAATTAATTAAATTAATATTTAACTATAGTTATACTATTCATATCTAATATAATTTGGACTCATGATATAGCTATACGTTTTATTGATTCTCGTGTATTTATAACATGTGAGTATGTACCGGACTTATTTAATTTAAGTTTTGTCATTTAGTAACACATTGCGAATATAAGTTCTCAATTCAATATATCATATCGAGAGAGTCTTGTCAGACTATCTAGAGCTCTGAACCTATAGACTTCCAGCTGCTTGGATCTCTATGGATTCCCTGGGACAATGTCTCTTAACTCTGTAACAAATTGGTTGACTCATCTCCTCGTGCAAAAATGATCTGACTACACTAGTGTGGTAAATATTATCGTGAGTTATCTAAGTTATTGTAAATGTGACATTCATCATGGTAAGAGTTGGCCACGCGCTAACAGCCAGTAACGAGAGTTTAATGTTGTTTACAAATGAGTTTGGTGTCTAAAACATCGTCACTATCACTCTATATTTAATTTTAACATCTATTAATATAGGAGAAAAGAAAGAAAACAAATGTGAGTTAGAAAAGTTTTTCCTTTGCGTTTCCATCTAATAGCTCTTAATGAATCAAATCACAAAAAGGCGATAAAATAATCTCGATACATATTATGTAACATTCCGCTTTAATGGTTCGATTTAAGTTTCTTATTAATAAGAGATATTGACATAGAGATTACTTTACTCTCGCCGATACCAACTCACAAAGAAGGATAAGACTCATTGTTCCTTCTTTACGCCTCGTTTTAAATGTACATAAACTAAGATTATGGGCAATACTTACCAGTAGAAGTTGCAGAGTCATGTTATTCATGATTTGGAATAACCATTCTCTAAAAAGAGTTTATGAAAATATAAAGTAAAACAATTTTGTGATCTCCGATTCTTTTATAATTTGAATTGTATGTTTATAACTATTTAATAAATATGATTCTCTTTCTAGACCTTATACGGTATTTAGGCTTAAAATATCAGCTCTAGGAAGATATTACCAACAGATAGGAGCTTATCCTAAATTTAGCTCCTTTAAAATTTATAGGTATAATACTACTAACGTAGTGAATTAGCACCACATTATACAGAAATAAGGTCAGTTGATATATATATTTATTTTGAAAGCTTATTTTTAATATAATGAATTAAAATCGTCCCCTATAGTGAGGTATACAAAAATGGAATTTAATTCCTAAATTTTATAGGCCTAAAAGTTAGTTATTTTCAACCATATGATAACAGTAGAAGAGGTTCAAGTTATTACGTATTCTCATGTAAGGGAGTGCAGGTATATATAGTTGTTGTGTTTGTTATCTCGTGTATGGATATTAATTTGATCCATGTATACTAATTAAGATAATATATAATAATAATAATTATAAATATATATATAAGGATAAATATCCAATTGTGTGATTATTTTAGAGACACTTATAACTCTAATTATATTTTAGTTTGAATCCAGGGCGCATAAATATTGAAATGTAGGTGAATATAATTTTAGATTTTTATAAATTTAAAAATATTAGAAAGATTTTAATAATATACATGTTATATAATCAGTTAATTTTGTACTATATTTTATTTATATTTTTTATAATATAAACTTTATTAATTTATAACATGGGTAAAGATGATGTAAAAGCAGTAAGTGCTTTCTATAATATATAGAACAAAATACGTTAGCATGCGTGTATATATTGCATAGAGTAGGTTGACTAGTGAGGTATAGTACTTGAACCTTACTATAATTATCTGTTATACCTCAAAAAAATTCAACACAGGGGAGTAAATATCTATACACTGTACGCCCATTCAATAAACAAATTATTTTAAAGTTCAAATAAAACATCTTTTTAACTTTAGCAAAAATCAATAATTTTTTTCAGAAACCATTTTAATGTTTATTAAGAATAGAAAATTTTAGTTTTTTTTTTTTAGCACCTTTTTCGCCATGCTGTTTGGATGGTTTCAGTTCGGTGTCACACATGCCTTAGTGTCGAAAGATATATTTCTATTTGCTGCATGCTTATTTTATAGAAGTTTATATCGAAAGCATATACGTAAATATATAATTTTTATATATTGTTTAGTGCATTGTACTCATTACTTTAGAGAATAATGCTAGTCTAATAATTAACAGCCGACACGAATAGTTAATCAATATGCGCTCTTCAAATATTCTTAGCTTTTACAAGGTCATATAAGTTATGGTATGTTGTTGTTTAAGTGGAGTGGCGTTGTGGTGCTGTGTGGGTGTGGTGTCGCTGGCTTCTAGTGTGTCATGGTATCATTCTTGTGAGGCCTAATTATGTCATTAAATGATATCTTTTATTTTAAGCATCCAAAACCTTTCTTATTAGCACAATCATGCAAAGGAGGCAACAGACGAGATTTAAGGATGATTTTGTACTACTGCTGCCTCATAGTACCTTTAACAATCTTCTGTCTACCCGTTCCAAACACTGGCAACTGTCGTGTTCAGGAATTTTATTGGACGAGTATGCACGTTATGCTCTCCTTTGCATTTCATGTTCCGTTCCTGCGAACAATCCATCCAATCCAGCCTGTTTTTGAGCACTTTTTGAAAAGTAGTGATGTCAGGATTATTTTGAACAATAATGTCACATCAGGATGAATCGCTCATTCTCAGCACGCAAGTATAAACTTATATAACTCCAGAGAGTAGGCCAAGCCATCTGTTTTTACAAACATGAACGCTGGCTTCAAGAATGCTTTTGTAATACAAAAATTTTCTTCGCATAAAAATTCATATAATAAATAGGTTGTCATTAAATGCATTATGATTGATTAAGCAATCCTCCAATCAACGAAGCCGCCATCAGGACGCATTAATTTGTATTAATCCATCCAAATCTCAAAGTAGTAGTGCAGGAAATCAACTTCGGCTTCTGTGTTTAGCATATTATCATCATCGAGTAAAGAAGACAATTTTGGATTGAAGTTTAAATCCGTAGCTACGCAAATCCGTCTCAATGGGTCCGTTCTTTTTCTTATCTTATTAAATAATTATTGTTGCAAAGTTGGAGGAATTTCAAAGTAATTAATTAATTGTTATAGTTGTGTTAAGTTATTAAAGTTAATGTGGGTGCTTGAATGTGCAGTATCTTTACAAACTTTTTCTAGAAGAATAAATTACTCCTGCGGTGCAATATATGGCTCTTTCAAAATCTTAACTGGATATTTTAAAAGAATATTATAAATATACGTTATTATATATATATATATATATATATATATAGTATATAGAGATTATTTAAAATAATAATATATATATATATATATATATATATATATATATATATATATATATATATATATATATATATATATATATATATATATAATTATTATTATTCAGGAAGATAACATAACATGTTGCTTCAATATTACGTGAAATTATAAATAAAAAAGTAGAGCTTCTATTAGAAAATAATTCTATATTTAACGTATGTCTTAATATAACATAAAATAAGGCCATAAATTAAATGAACTGTCTTTAACTAGGCCCTAGGGGATTTTTGCATCTGAGTATTATTTTATGCATTGAGATAATTAATAAATTTCCAATATAATCCTTTATTTTAAAAGTTTGGTGAAGAAAATATTTATATTTTATAAGTAAATTGACTTAAGACTTTTATCCAGGTCGTTATATTATATTATAATATATATATATATATATATATATATATATATGTTATATATATATATATAGAAAAGAGTTATATATATATATATATATATATATATATATATATATATATATATATATAATATATATATATATATATATATATATATATATATATATATATATATATATATATATATAATATATATATATATAGTTAGTATTATATATATATATATATATATATATATATATATATATATATATATATATATATATATATATATATATATATATATATATATATAAATATATATATATATATATATTTCTGGTTAACCTTCGTATATAGAGATAAGTGGATATATATAAATATATATATATATAGATATATATATATATATATATATATATATATATATATATATATATATATATATATATATATATATATATATATATATATTTTTATATATAAGAGTTTGTCTCTGTTTATGGGGGGAAAATTTCTCGATAAGAAAAACAATGAATTTCGAGTATTTTCTTTGTTGCAATTTCTATTATTAGCGTTATTTGCATATATCTATGAATTTTAATATTTATTAGGTAAATTTTTTATAAAATTATAAAATATTTCTAGTAATTATGACATTTTTAAGAAATTAACAAAGATTATTATTATTATTATTATTATTATTATTATTATTATTATTATTATTATTATT
>JABUQX010020211.1:50000-51947 GCA_015478945.1 Trachelipus rathkii
ACAAAAAAAATATTATCAATTTTTCATTTTAAAATCCAAAAAAAGTGTGTTTTGAAATTGGACAACGCCGAGCACAAAACTCAAAAAATCGAAAAAGTACTTCATGCATATTGTAGGTAATGCACTCACACTAACATCAAACAGTGATCACATGGGTTTTGAAAATTGAAAATTCTGAAAGAATGACTATAGACACAGAAAAAACACTCAAAAACGAAGTTTTAGAGGGCAAAAAAAGCCACAGTTTGGTGTTTATAGGGTAAAAATTTCGAATTTTGTCTATTTTTAGGTGAGGCGAAAATTGGGCTTACTGTGAACCGGATTTTGAATATTCCCTTAAAAATTTAATTAAATTTTAAAGTACCGTAAAGACATAAAGATGCAGATGACAAACAAATACGAGTATATTTCAGTTTCGAAAACAAATGTATAACGTAATTATAATGCAAATTATTTTTATTTTTATTATAAAACAGCCGTGCGCTTTTTTTTTTTTTTTTTTTGACCAATGTTAAAGCGAATAGTGAAGCCATCATAATTAATAATAATAATAATAATAATAATAATAATAATAATAATAATAATAATAATAATAATAATAATAATAATAATAGTTCTATAAATTTTCGACTCCGACTCCACTTACACAAGAATTTTCGACTCCGACTCCTGGAAAATTGCACGACTCCACGACTCCGACTCCTCAGCCCCGGTTAAAAGTACAGTACCTATCTCTTCGCAGTTATTTCTTTTAGTTATGACGTTTTTGGATATGAGCGATATGTTATTTATGTAACGTCATCACTGATACATGAAACTATTGTTGCATTATTTGAATTTAATGAAAGAAATAAAGTTCCATTTTTTTCCATTTGTTAGAGCAATTTGCTGTCGAAATTCTTTTTAGCAACCATTGTTTTTATCAAATAAATTGGCAATCTCCTCTCCTTGTTAAGGCAATTTACCTTTGTAGTCCGTTTTAACAACTATATCTTTTTAACTAAGTAAATCTGAAATCTTTTCAATTTGTTAAAGAAATTAGCAGTTTTGATTCCATTTTAACAACCCTAATTTTTATCGAGAATAAATATGCAATCTCTTCTACTTTGTTAAAACAATTCGCGGTTGTAATTCGGTTTTAACAACCATAATTTTTTAACCCAAGTTAAATCCGAAATCTTATCCTCCTCTTGAAAAAAATAATTCATTCAATTTTAGCAAAGCATAATTTTTATCGAAATAAATACGAATTAGATTCATCCTCATCATAAAAAATAATTCATTCAATTTTAACAAACCATAATTTTTATCGAAATAAATACGAATTATGTTCCTCGTTTCCCGGGTTTAATTGTATCGTTTTCATTATATATTTAATAATATAATTTGGAAGGTTCGTCATCTCATTTGTTGTGGTAATTGAATTTCCATCTTGAGAGTCTTAAAATTATAAAAGTTATCCCTAATTGGATTTAAAATTTGTTTTCCTTTATTTTATTATTATCAAATTTCTCATCCTATTTTCTTTCTTTCTCCATATAAATTAAATTTCAATTTCAATTTAATTTTAATTGCTTTTAAAAGTTACAAAAAAAAAAAATAAATGCAAATATTGTAATTTTTTATAATTAAATATATATAATTGAAGGCTTTTAGAGCATCGGAATTTGGCTAGGTTTTCATTTTTCTGTAAGTTAAATATAATTATTTATTATTATTATTATTATTATTATTATTATTATTATTATTATTATTATTATTATTATTACTACTACTTTCACTAAATGAAGTCTCATAGCAACCGCTAGGTTGAGTGCTGTCCCACCTCTAAGGTGAGCCAAATATATTTCAGTAGGAAAAATATATTGGCGAATAATTTCACGTCTCAGTAATGACTGAGAACGGGTAAACAACGAGCTAGCTAATAATTAAAAACAGTTTCATTAA
>JABUQX010020212.1:5000-10000 GCA_015478945.1 Trachelipus rathkii
ATAAACTTGAACAACCTCCTACGATAGAATAGGAAGAATAGTAGGTAATAGTGAACTAAAAATAGAAAGAAACAGGATAGAAGTAGATTTATGGAATGTCATTCCTCGCCCATCCCTTTCATTCACTTATCAAATACATCTCTCATTCTACAATTATACAGTAAGGAAAAAAAATATATCAAAAATATGTAACTTGGTCCATTAAATTCCTGGAATATTCAAGTTATAAACCTTTCGTAAACTTCTATTTAACTTGATTACGTCATTAGTGAGAAGAGAAAGACTTCGTGAATTCTAATGCTATAGTGAATATCGTTAATACTATAACCCTGATATTGTTACTATATAATTATAATTAGCATACAAATATCAGAACTATAGATTTATAAACATTCTTTCATAAATCTCGATAAAGTTGTGCGAACTTGAAATTCTTTATAGTGCGATATACTTATTTAATAATTGGTTTCTAAAAATTAACTTATCAGTTAATTTAGTGTTTTTAAATGTGGTAACGGTTTTGTAAATTTATTTCTATACAACTTTTCTATTATATTTTATCTTGGGGAAAACTATTTATATAGCCATATTTAATTTCTTAGTGTCATTTCGTTTTGGTTATTAGTTTTTTCACAGCCAGTACTTCATCATTGATTTCTTATACTAGCTGGAAACTCGATTGAGGTCCAGCATAGTTCTTTTTATATATCACATTTCATATAAAGGTACTTTATTAAAAACAGTCACAATTTCTTCTTTGAATAATCTTTTCTTTTTATTTTTGTCTTTATTTTTCTATTCTGGGTTTTTGGTAAGTTTTACAAATAAAGTAATACTTCATGGTCTTCTATTTTGTTGGTAAGTCTTACAAATAAGGTATAGATGTAAGCATATAGTTAAGAAAGTTACTAATCACGACCAAGCAATTGCCTGTCAAAGCAAGCCCAGGGAGTCCCTTCAAGTGAATCCTCTGTTGGAGAAAATCTAGTGGTCTCTCCCTTTGACAGATACCATCTCTAAATTTTGGTTCAAGACACTAAGTGAGCTTCACCATCGAGTAATTGGGTCGTCTTTTTCGTTAGGAGGTGTGTAAATATTTGCATATTCTTTATTTTTACTTAGATATTTATTTCTCGGGGATTGACTGCGTCAGTTTCGCTCGTCGATCTCCGTTACAGATCTATACCTCTTATTCCAGACCATAGTCTCACTACTATACTTAACACAGGTAACAACAAATACCCTCATGTAAGACCCTAGCGCACGTCAATGACTTAGTCCCTCTACATCCACCAACGATTTAATTCCACCAGACATCTTCCTGCCATTCACAACTTTCCTACTACACGTTCCCTTTTCATCCAACATATAAATATCCTAATATTTAAACTCAACACTTGTTCCAGTTGCTGCTCACCATCTAACATACTTCACACGCAAGGACTCTCCTCACTCTCAACATAAACTTTAATCTTTCTACGTTTACTACTTTCAAACCCTCCTTAACACCCCTGCCAAATCTCTCTACAATCTCAAACTCTCTTCAGATTCCCCACACAAAACCAAATCATCCGCATAATAATAATAATAATAATAATAATAATAATAATAATAATAATAATAATAATAATAATAATAATAATAATAATAATAATAATAATAATAATAATAATAATAATAATAATAATAATAATAATAATAATAATAATAATATAATAATATAATATTTGGGGAATTATGAAGGACAAATAATGTTAATTTTAAATTCATTATTTAAAATATATAAAAAATAAAACGGCAATATAAGATGTAAACATATCTAACTATGGCTGCCATACTTATATTTTAAGTGCAAGGGTGAAAGTTAACAACGAATATATTCTTCAAAAATATAATTCAAATAAATTTTATATTAATGGTTTAAACCATTGTTGAAACGGTTTAGTAAAAGCCAAACCAGTCCTAACACATGATAAAATTACGATTTCTGTTATAACTTGCCATTTATAAAGAAAGAGAGAAACTTCACATAAAAAGCAAAAGCTAACAATAAACAAATAAACGAAAAAAATTACGACTTACCTTATACACACATGGCAAGTAAAGAATAAAATTTAAGAAACCTAATACGGCAGTGAACCACCCAGCCAGAGAATACATATTGAATAAACCAAGATGAGAATCTTCATCATCACTAAAACTAGATGTAATACAATCATCTTCTACATATGACGAATTAGAATTTGGAGATTTAAATGGGTGAATATAAGTTATCGCTGTCTGAATGCCTAAAAAAAAAATTTAAAAGCAAGTTGATTAATTAATCAAACTTTATAATTAACAATATTTTATATATATATATATATATATATATATATATATATATATATATAATATATATATATATATATATATATATATATATATATATAATATATATATTTAATTTATATATATATTATTATTTATATATATATATATTATATATCTATATATATATATCATATATTTATATAATATTATTATATTAATATATATATATATAGTATTAATATATATTATATATATATATATATATATATTATAAACTCAATGGAGTTGGGTAAGGGGGGGAGGGATGAAGGAGGAGATAGACATAGATACAGGAAGGAATGAGAGGTTTGAGTGGTCTGAGAGAATATGGGAAAGGGGGGTTATCAACGAAAGTTAGCTAAGTATGTTTGAAAAATCTGTGGTACCAGCGGTTGTTGATGGGTGTGAAACGTGGGTTGAATGCTGGCCAGGAAAAAGTTGGGAAGTATTTGAGATGAAGGGGTTGAGAACGGTTTGGGGGTTAGCAGAAGGGAGAGGATTAGGAATGGTGGGTGAGGGGAGAGTGTGATTGGAGAATGGTCGGTGGGGAAGAGCGGGAGGGAATGTTAGAGGTTGGGCAATTTAGTGGAGAATGGAGGAGGCAGAGAGTGGTTTAGAAAGTTTGGGAGCGGAGGGATAGAGGAGCAGGAAGGGGGAGCAAGAAGGAGGTGGATGGATGAAATAAAGGAGATGATGGAGGAGGGAGGGATGGGAGAGGAAGAGGAGGGTGTTGGCGAGGGATAGAGGGGGGTGGAGAGGTGGGTGAGGGCGAGATGAGGGGGGGTGTGAATGAGGGAGGCTGTACGCACCACTCCGCTCAAGCGGACAAAAGTTGTATGTACAATAATATATATATAATGAATAATATATACAATAATATATATATACTATATTATTATATATATATATATATATATATATATAATATATATATATATATATATATATATATATATATTTAATATATATATATATATATATATATATATATATAGGTATATATATAAATATTATATATATAATATATATATATATTATATATATATATATATATATATAATATATTATATATATATAATATATATATATATTATAATATATTATATAATATAATATATATATATATATAAATATAATATATATATATATAGTAATATATATATATATATAAATATATATATATATATATATATATATATATATATATATATATATATATTATATTATATATATATATATATAATATATATATATATATATATAATATATATATATATATATTATTATATAATATATATATATATATATAGATGATCTTGACTTGGCAAACTTAAGAAGTAACATAGTTTTGCGAACCAATACTAGGGGGATTTTGTGCAATGTGCATCTTTCCGGCCCCAACACTAGTATGTGACCTATACACATACGTAATCTTTAAGTATTCTTCATTTTCCCCTCATTTTCCGAAGTGGTAGCTTGGTTTGGGTCCTCCTACTACTTATTTACACCCTAGAAATAAGCGTGCATGACTCAAATCCGTTGCATGTTTGAGCACTCTACCCCCAGTTATGGGGAAGCAAGGGACATGATAATGATTTTTTTTTTTTTTTTTTTTTTTTTTTTTTTTTTTTTTTTTTTTTTACAGGTAACCACCGCCCATGGGTAGAGTTCTTTTCGGGGATGGGGCAGTAAAAAAATCCACAACCCATCCCAAGCTTAACGCAAATCTCTGAGATAACAGCAGACAGAGAACTTACGGAGAGAGAGATTAAATGCAGCAGGAAAAACAGATGAAGGAAGAGAGTTCCACAGAAGGAAGTGACCGGAAAGGGGGAGGCACCACAGCGAACATGCCTAAACATTCCAAAATTCGCACAAAATTCATGAGAAACCTGGGCACCACTTGTGCAACAAGTCCGACGCATTGGTGACGGAATTCGATAGGTCAACTACTCGAGCACCTGCTGTTGTAGTACCTATAGTAAAGAGATGGAACACTAACGTCACGTCGAAGAGATAGAGGGTCAAGGGAGTTTGAAAGTAGGGGACAGTTTATTAATCTTATAGAATTGGCCCCAACCTTATCCAACTGAAGGGCGGAACCGGATCCCCCCCCCCCAAATGTGGGAAGAGTACTCCATACAAGGGCGGATAAGACCCTTACATAATAGCAGTAACTGTTCGGAAGAAAAAAAATTCCACCAACCTGAATAGAACCTCCAGTTTTTTTTGAAGCCACCTTAGCAACCGTTATTATGTGAGGTTTCATAGAGAGCTTGTTCAGACCAAGAATGTTTATGTTGTCCACAGGTGAGACGGGAGAGCCGTAGAAGAAGATGGGATAATGGGGAGGTGTTTTTGAGAGAGAGATGTGAAGAAATTTAATTTTTAAACATTTGAATTTCACAAGGATGCGGTGGTGGCCCCAAAGAGAAACCCCATTTAAATCTGCACACACACACAAAAAAAAAAAAAAGAGAGAGAGAGAGAGACGCAGTTCCATGAAGACCTAGGGTGGAATTTTTTTGACTGCAACGAGTTCTCACTTAAGGGTATTCTACTTTTCTGTTTCCGGTGCATGTTAGAAGAAGAATGACAACAAAACAAAACTGTTTTTGTGAAGATATACATGAATAGAGTATTAACTT
>JABUQX010020212.1:12500-15000 GCA_015478945.1 Trachelipus rathkii
TCGAAAAGAAAGCCCAGCCTTACCGCCCCCTCAGTACCATTAATTAGTGGGAACTCATCGCAGTCAGAAAATCCACCCTAAAGCTTCATGGGACAGCGATGGACCCTCACTATGGTAGATCGTCAATGTAAGGGTTCATCCCTTGGCCCAGGTGGGCCACAACCATACCCCCTCACAATCCCCCGCCATTCACTCCTGTTATACACCTTTCTTTTCGCCTCTACCAAACTCACATTTCTCTCCTTCAAACATTCGTTTACTGACTCAATCCACTTTTCTTCGGTCTCCCAGCCGGTCGGTTCCCAACACACTCGCTACTATACATCCGCTTAACCAACCGACTATCATTCATCCTTTCCATATGACCAAACCATCTCAACATACTTTCATTTATTCTCTCATTTACCCCTTTCTTCACACCACACCTCTCTCTTGTCTATTCTCATTTTATCAATTCTTCACACCTAGCACACCCTTAAGATTGTCCATCTGAACATTTTGTACCATACCTTTTATTCCAGACCATAGTCTCACTACTACAATAACACAGTAACAACATACCCTCATGTAAAGACCCTAGCACACTCAAGACTTAGTCCCTTTACATTCACCAACGATTTAATTGCACCAGCCACCTTCCTGCCATTCACAACTTTCTTACTACACTCTGCATCGTCCGTTCCCTTTCATCCAACATATATCCTAAATATTTAAACTCAGACACTTGTTCCAGCTGCTCACCATCTAACATAACTTCACACTGAGGAGTGTCCTCACTCACAACCATAACCTTACTCTTATCCAAGTTTACTAAGTTCTAATTTTACACACACTCCTGCCAAATCTCTCTACTCAATCCTCCCTAAACTTTCAGCTTCACACAGAACCAAATCATCCGCATATATTAGGTAGGGCATCCACCATCTCCATTCTAGATCATTCTAACACCATTTCTGCCACCCCTACCTCAAATTCTTCATAACCCCATCCATATACTAAAATATATATATATATATATATATATATATATATATATATATATATATATATATGCATATATATATATATACATATATATATATATATATATATATATATATATATATATATATATATATATATATATATATATATATATATATATATATATATATATATATATATATATATATATATATACATATATATATATATATATATATATATATATATATATATATATATATATATATATATATATATATATATATATATATATATAGAAAGAAAGAAAGATGCTTGGAATTATATAAGGAAAAAAGAAATACTAAAAGGTGTATACGTAGGAGAAAACAAGAGGTAAAATGAACAGTTTGGAAGGAGGATGAATGGGGACTTAGAAGGAAATAGGAAGCTGAAGGAAGCGGGAAAGGTTAAGAATGAGAATAAGGGGAATCTGATTAGAATAATGAATAGATGGTGCTTTTGTAACTGATGAAGTAGGTGTGAGAGGAGTGTGGAAAGAACACTTCGAGAATCTGCACAATATTAACAGTAGCCGAAGAGGTGATAGTGAATGGTGTATGGGTTTGATGGTACAAGAAAGAATTAATAGGTATTTTGGGGATGAGGTTAAGGAAAGGAGGAGGTAAAGGGGTAGAGAAAAGTTAAAAGAGTTGGTAAATCTATGGTAGATAAAATTTTTACCAGAAATGATTTGAATGGGAGGTGAGATGGTGATTGATTATATTTGGAAGTTGTAATAAAGCGTTTATAGAGGGTATAGTCTCCAAGGATTGGAGGAGGTGGCGTGGTAATAGCACTTTATATAAGGGTAAGGAGAAAAGGGGAACTGTAGAAATTATAGGGGAATAAAGTTTACTGAGTGTTGTAGGAAGGTATATGCTGGTATTTTTGGTCGAAAGAGTGCGTTGAGTGACTGAAGGACTGATTTGTGAAGAACAAGGTGCGTTTAGAGTGGTATAGGATGTGGATCAAATTCACATTGAAACAAATGATTGAGAAAATGAGAGGGAGAAGAATAAATTGTATTTAGGTTTTTATGGATTTGCAATAGGCGTATGATAGAGTTAATATAGCGTTATGGCAGGTGTTAGTGATATATGGTGTTGGTGGTTGGCTTCTGAAATCAAGGCAAGTATGTATGACGATAGTGAAGCGTGTGGAATAAATGGTGTCAATGGTGATTGGTTTAGGATTATAGCGGAGTGAGACAGGGTTGTGTTATGTCTCCTTGGTTATTCAATTTGTATATGGATGGGGTTATGAAAGAATTCGAGGTGGGGATGGCAGGAAATGGTGTTAGAATGATGGAGAATGGAGATGAGTGGAGGGTGCCCTACCTATTATATGCGGATGATTTGGTTCTGTGTGGCGAATCTGAAGAGAGTTTGAGAGGATTGGAAGAGAGATTTCTCAGGGTGTAAAAGGAGGGGTTTGAGTAAACGTTGATAAGAGTAAGGTAATGGTTGTGAGTGAGAACAGTCCTCAGTGTGAGTTA
>JABUQX010020212.1:20000-22500 GCA_015478945.1 Trachelipus rathkii
ATATATATATATATATATATATATATATATATATATATATATATATATATATATATATATATATATATATATATATATATATATATATATATATATATATATATATATATATATATATATATATATAGGCTATTTATAAGTGGTTGACTCCAGGAGCGAAAATCAATAATTAATGTATCGTTATTTTAATAATTTTAGGGTAAATACATTAAATTTTTGGGTAACCTAACCTAATCTAACCTAACCTAACCTAACCTAACCTAACCTAACCTGAACCAAACTTTTAACTGAAATAACCATCTAATTTTAATTTTAATCACACACTGTGGAAATGTTCACATATATTTATATATATATATATATATATATATATATATATATATATATATATATATATATATATATATATAGTGGTATATATATATATATATATATATATATATATATATATATATATATATATATATATATATATATATATATATATATATATATATATATATATATATATATATATATTAGTGATGCAGGTAACATCCGCATCCGCATCCGCATCCGCGGAGCATCCGCACATTATTAAAGATCCGCATCCGCATCCGCATCCGCATCCGCATCCGCATCCGCATCCGCGCTTTGCCCTGCGGATGTTGCGCGGATATTTATTGTCGAGATTTGATAAAGAATTTTATAATAAAAATACTTAAGATGAATCTCTACGCAAATTTAAATGAGAGACATGGGACTCGACTCAACTGTGTAATGATGACTCATGATCTCACATCATGAAGTTCATAATAATTTGAGTCAACAGAGTCACATGAGATTATTGATGCCAAAAAAATCAGCGCCTCTACAGCTTCTGTCTCCGATGTAATACCATTAATCTCAACGCTAAGGAAGCATTTTGAACCATCTTCAAATGAAAATGATGACGGTTTAAAAAGAATGAAAGATGTCATAAAACTAGAGCTAAAAATACGCTTTAGTTCTGTGGAAATTAATGACCTTCATACTATTGCAACTTACTTAGATCCCCGTTATAAAGGCAAGTTTTTTTTGTAACACAATATTAGAACAAGTTAAATCGTCACTTTGTGTTGCAGTTGAAACTTCAATCCGAACAGTCTATTAATTCGCCACCCATTAAAAGGAAATAAACGAAATCTACAGAACCAATATCTTCTACAAGTAAATCAATAACAGATTCACTGGAAGAATTTCTACAGTCCAGTAGTAATGAAGAAACACACGCATTACCAAAAGATGTAGTGCAAATGATTGAAAACTATCACCAAGAAAAACGACTAGATACTATCAGTTGGTGGAAAGTTAAGCAAAATGTTTACCCACGCTTAAGTAAACTTGCAAGGAAATATTTGGCCTGTCCTCCAACTAGTGTTCCAAGTGAGAGAGTATTTAGCAATGCTGGGCTACTATATGATGAACAGAAAAACAGACTCTCAGCAGAAAAGGCAGAAAAATTGATGTTTCTCAAGCACAACCTTCCTATATTATTTCAAAATACTAGTGCAAAAAGTATATGATCCTTTGTAAAATCTCTTTCATTAAGGTCGGAGGATGGGGAAAGAGGCTGGTGGGGTGCATTTGAGTTGGGTCCCGGTCTCGCACCCTGGTAACAATTATATTATTAGATTGTGGCTAAAAACTCAAATATATTAGGACATATATATATATATATATATATATATATATATATATATATATATATATATATATATATATATATTTATATATATATATATATATATATATATATATATATATATATATATATATATATATATATATATATATATATATATATATATATATATATATATATATATATATATATATATATATATATATATATATATATATATATATATATATATATATATATATATATATATATATATATATATATATATATATATATATATATATATATATCAGACATCCGCATCCGCGGATGTTAAAATCAAACATTCGAAAAGAGATATCTTGATGTATCACTAATATATATATATATATATATATATATATATATATATATATATATATATATATATATATATATATATATATATATATATATATATATATATATATATATATATATATATATATATATATATATATATATATATATATATATATATATATATATATATATATATATATATATAAATTTTTTTTTTTTTATATCTGGGCTTACGAAACGTAAGAAATGCTCGAGTTTGCGTTCGTTTTTGTCAAACTTACCGAAAAATTGTAAGAAATGCTTTCCAGACGTAAGGAATTTCCTCAATTCTGTAAGGTTGCTATTTCCCGTGCTAGCCGAATTTAAGCACGTTCTTACGAAAAATGTAAACAAACAAGATGGCGGCGTGTTAGGCCCCGTCTGAATTGATGAATTTTCATTCAATATAATCAGCTTTAAATCTAATTTCTTCCAAATGGATAAACTCCATCACAAATAGTTGATCAATTATCTGTA
>JABUQX010020212.1:27500-32813 GCA_015478945.1 Trachelipus rathkii
TGCACTCTAGACTTAATCCATTTACATCCAACAAGGATTTAATTATAACCACCACCTTCCTACCATTCACAACTTTCCTACTACACATTGCATCATCCATTCATTTTTCATACAACATATAACCTAAATATTTAACCCTTTAAGTCCTAAGCGGTCACTGGTGACCGCTTTTCTGTGATTGATATTATTGGATAAAATGTATCGATTTTTGTGATTTTTTTTTTATAAATCTACTAAAAGTATCGATTTATATCGATAAAATATCTCATACTACTAAAAATTGAGTCAGTATTCTTTCAGACATGGTGAGAAGTGGGTGTCGGAGGCTCTCTCCTCGAAATTTTATTTTGTGCGTGAAATAGTGATTTTTATTCTTTATTTAGCTAGTTATTATAAAAGTTTTTTTTACGTGTGTTTGCTCATATTGTTATGTAGGAAAAATGTGAAAAAAGAAATATGTATTCTTGTATATTTTCGTAAAAATAAACCTATCGCTGCTCAAACGCACTTGAAAATCATGCGGTCACTGGTGACCGCTTCGGACTCCGAGGCTACTAGTTTTGCCAAACTCAAAAAAATTTTGATTTATATATACATATATATATATATATATATATATATATTTTTATATATATATATATATATATATATATATATATATATATATATATATATATATATATATATATATATATATATATATATATATATATATATATAGTTATATATTTAAATTTATATATATATCTATATTTTTTTTTTTTATATATATATATATATATATATATATTGTATATATATATATATATATATATATATATATATATATATATATATATATATATATATATATATATATATATATATATATATACATGTGTTATTTATATAACATTCTGAAGTACGGTATATTTTTGTGCTGGTTCCCAATAAAGAATTACAAGATATTTTTTGATAACTGGTTCTCGTCCATGGATTTGGCAGGTGTTTTGAGGGAGAAGGGGATTCTCTTTGCATCAACTGTGCGCCCAAATCGACTGAAAGGAATCACATTCAAGGATGAAAAAGATCTGAAGAGAGAGGGAAGGGGAAGCTATGATGATTGGGTTGATAGAGTTACTGATTGTGTTGCCATACGTTGGTATGATAACAAGTCGGTACACCTATTATCCAATTATGCTGGTATTGAACCACACGATAGGTGCCGCAGGTGGGAAGCTAAGGAAAACAAATATGTTGATATCGAGAGGCCATTTGTTGTACAGGAATACAACAAGTACATGGGCGGAGTTGATCTGCCAGATATGCTCAATGAGCTATACCGGATCAACTTCAAGTCCAGAAAATGGTACACTCGTATCTTTTATTATTTGTTGGACCTTAGCGTTGTCAATGCCTGGCTGTTATACCGGAGGGTCCATGTGAGCAAAGGTCTCCTCAAAAAGAACATGCCACTAGTCGATTTCAAAACGGACATAGCGGATGGGCTTATGAATTGTAGGAGTAGTGGCACCCCGTAAGAGACTCTTTTTCAAAAGCCGGGCCGGGGGACAGAGCAATGGCAGAACGAGAAAACAGAGGTCAAAACAGAGAATATGCTCCCGCACAATCTGTCAGGTATGACAACCTTTCCCACTGGCCACTGTTTACAGAGGGGAGGAAAACTTGCAAACTTTGCAAAAAGCTCAAGATGTCAGTCATTTGCGAAAAATGCAAAGTTCATCTTTGCCTCCTCCCTCGGCAACAAAATACCACATGCTTTGTTCAATATCATAAGCTATCATCCATCTCGTTTTAATCTCCACCATGCCCTTCATATATTACATATTATTTATATATTATATTATTATTATTATTATTATTATTATTATTATTATTATTATTATTATTATTATTATTATTATTATTATTATTATTATTATTATTATTTTTAAAATATATATAAATATAAATTATTTTACATATATACATAAATATACATATATTATTTATTATATAATTGGCATATATATATATATATATATATATATATATATATATATATATATATATATATATATATATATATATATATATTATATATTTTTATTATATTCTTCTTATTCTTTTATTTTTTTTAAGATATATTATTATTATTAATGGTATATTAATATACATACTATATATATATATATATATATATATATATATATATATATATATATTAGGGATGCACCGGATCTCCGGCTCCGGCTCCGGCTTGGCCGGAGTTCCGGCCTTTTTAAAGATCTCCGGCTCCGGCCGGAGACCACTAGTCTCCGGCTTTCTCCGGCCGGAGACCTATATTTTTAAAGGTAGTTTTGAAAATAAAAATAGTTATAATTCATTGAAAGTAATAATGAGACATTTAATGAAATAAATTTATTTAGAAGAACTGATTCATACAAAAAGTGTAAAAAATTATTTTAGTATTTTTTTTGTTGTAGTGATAATATTAAGTCAAACTAATAACTAATATTATAACTATAATAATATATAATAATATCAATAGACCTATATGACACCATTTACTAAATTGACTAATTATTTTGATAAACAACTTAAAAGGGTTTGATATCCAAAATGACAACCCCTAACAAAAAATACACTTTTGATAAATCTAGCTTTAAAAATACAATACAGAAATAGGTATAAGAAATTGGTAAAAGAACTTTTAAACTACATGCCATCATATCTGACCAAAAGACTAAAAAATTATGATATATATCCTTAATCTTTAAATTATTAAAGAGCTTTTAAGTTTTAACAAACTAACATTTGAAACTATATATATATATATATATATATATATATATATATATATATATATATATATATATATATATATATATATATATATATATATATATATATATATATATATATATATATATATAGTGCATGTACCAGCTGTTATCGATACTCTATAGAGTATCACAATAGAATTTTTTGAGAAAATTAAATTATATTGTTAAGCGCAAAGTCAGTGAAAGGAAAGTTAACTAGCTTATGCATTGCTATTTAGGTAACCATTCTCTAATATTTAAAATCAAATGCTCTTAAATTATGATGAAGAAACAGGAGCTGATCAGCTAGTGTTGGAGAAAGACGATTCCTTTTACTTGTAGAAATATTTCCTGCTTGGCTAAACATTCTCACGCTAAATACACTTGAAGGTGGAGCAGAGAGATATTTCCTAGCTAATTCAGGTAAGATGCAATCAGGATAAAGAGCTTTTCTTTCTTTCCACCATAACAGTGGATCAGCATCCGATTTTCGTTCCATAAGTGGTGCTGCAAAATATTTATCCACAATAGTTTGAATAGTATTTTCTAATTCATGTTGTTTTCTCTCACTGCTGCTTCTACGTTTGCATTTTAACTTTTTTCTCCTTTGATCAGTTCCACTTGGTTTGATTGTATCTGAATATTCTTCATTTTCTTCTAACGATTTTTCTTGTAGCATGTCATCAAAGCACTTCCAGAAAATTGAATGTGTTTCCTTCTCAATATCTGCCGTTTCATTTTCAGATTCTTCATGTGAATCTGTATAGGACTGATCATTTTGATCATCATTTTGTTCATCAGAATCTGAACTTAATGTAATATTTTCTTTAGCTTTTTTAAAAGTTTTACTTCTTCTTTGAGCATAAATTTTGTTTTATTCTGATCAATAATATCAAAGGGAGCTAATTTGTATTGTGGATTTAGAACTGTTGCAAGTACATAAAGTTTCTTCTCTTTAATGGTACCAAAACGTTCAGTAACAGAATTTAAAAGTTCATCTTTCATAGTTTTTACACAGCTATCCTTCCAAGTTTTTGCTAAATATTTTTGCAATGCATTAACTGCAGGTATTACAAATGATAAATCAACATCATCATCACTCGCTCTTTTAGTTAATTCTTCAAATGGTTGTAGCAATCTAATTATATTCTCCATTAGCTTCCAGTGATTTGCATTTAAGATATCTAGATTGTTTTTCGAATTTGAAGAATATATAATAATTGCAATTTTTTGCTCTATGATCCTTTGCAGCATATAATATGACGAATTCCATCTTGTTTCCACATCTTGGATAAGCTTGTGTATTGGCAAATTAGATTTTTGAATTTCCGTTAATTTAGTTGTAGCAATTGGTGATCAACTAAAATGACCTACAATTTTCCTACATAAAGTAATTAAATATTTAATTGATTTTTGAGAAAATCAATTAAAGATTACTAGCTGTAAGGAATGAATAAAACATGTCTCATTTATAACACCTGTCGCTCTCATACCTTTTGTAATGTTTGGTGCGTTATCTTAGGACAACATGAATATTTTATTTTTTTAAATCCCAGCTCTTAAGTGTTTCCTCACTTTTTAGACATATATTTTCTGCTGAATGAGAAACACTAAAACTACTGATTTGTAATGTTCCACTCTTCCTTTGAAAATATTTATCAATCCAATGCCCTGACATACTTATAAAGCTTTCATTGTTATATGAGCAAGTCCAAATATCTGATGTTAATGATATTGCTTGAATTTCTTGCAGCTGAAGTGTTATTTTGTTCTTTACCCTTTTATATATTGTTGTGATAATCTCTTCTGAAAAGTACCTCCTTGATGGAATATTATATTGTGGACATACGTGATTTATTAATCTCTTAAATCCAATGTCTTCAACAAAAGAAAATGGCAGATTGTCCACATCAATCAATTCCCCAATTTTGAAACGAATTTCTGTGCTCTTCTATCATTAATTTCCCAAATCTTTGTTTTATCAGTTATTTCAAACAGTGTAGGCTGAAGAAATCTTTTTTTAATAGAGGTAGAAGTTGATGATATGGATGGACATGGATCATCATCTGCTGTGTCTGTGATATCATGTTTTCTTTTTTCGGCCACTTTTCCTCTTGAAGATTCAGATATTTCTTTTATCTTCAAATATATGGTTTTATGTTTCTCTTCAAGATGATCCAGTAAAGGTTTTGTGCTATAATATTTTGAACCTTTCTTTGGGTTTCCTCTTGATAGTAATGTATTCCCAGTAGCGCACAAGTAGTTCACACCTCACGGGTTTAGCCCTCTTCAAGGAGTGTAACTTCTCTAAGTAGTTACTACTTAGGATCCGGACGAGGAAGGTGCATGATAATTGCATGCTTAGGGTCAATCCTTCATATTAAGAGATTCATAAATCACGTATTTATATATATATGTTAAAGTATGCACGAAAAACGCGAAAGTGTTTCACGATAAATGCGAAAACGGTTAAACACCAGCCTCCCTGATACCGAACGAAGCATTACCG
>JABUQX010020213.1:0-10000 GCA_015478945.1 Trachelipus rathkii
GATCCGACTAAGTTTCTGCACATTTGGATAATTGTTCAGCAAGTCTTCTTGCAATAAATTTTTCACCCCAAAAATTATTTTTTGAAAAAATTTCATACTTCGGCTCCGCCCGTTCGACACCACCGGAATCCGAATCCGACTAGGGATTCTGCACTATTTGAAAATTGTCAGCACGCCTTCTGACAATAAATTTTCACCTAAAAATATATTTTCTGAAAAAAATCATACCCAGAATCCGGCTCCGGCTGCGGATCTGACTAAGGTTTCTGCACTATTTGATAATTTTTCAGCACGTCTTCTGACAATAAATTTTTCACCTAAAAATAATATTTTTCGAAAAAATTTCATACTCTGGCTCCGACACTGGCTCCGAATTCGACTCCGCTCTTACTCCGGAGCCGGCTCCGGATCCGACTAAGGATTCTGCACTATTTGAAAATTGTTCAGTACGTTTTCTGGCAATAAATTTTTCATCCAAAATATTTCATGAAAAAAATTTATACCCTGGATCTGACTCTGGCTAAGGCTCCGACTGTGGCTCCGGCTTCGACTGTGGCTCCGGCTTCGACTCCAATTATTTGACTGAATAAAATCCGAAGAATGGGTTGAAGGTTGGGAATATAAAAAAAAAAATAGATTTTCTCTAATTATAGATAAAACATTTTTTTTTTTTCAGCCTGAACCTGGAATTGTAATTTTGACTGGAATTGAAATTTTTTATTTGACCACGGTCCTCCTAAATAAATTTCAGTAATCTAAAAAAACCATTTAGAATTTTTAAAAAAATAATTAGGCACCATGATATTCAGGAGGAATTTTTCTAATAATCTAGATCAGTGGTGCCCAACCCGTAGCTCGCGGGCAACATGTTGCTCCTGTACCGTTCTAATGTGGCTCGCGACTCGCGTCTCGCGTATTCAGATTTATCACGTTTATTAAAAATTAAATAGTTTTGGAATCATTATATATATAATAAACATACAAATTTATATATTATATAATATATATAATAATATATATATATATATATATATATATATATCAGAGGTGGGCACTTCCGCTCCTTTGGTGTCGCTATCCGCTAGTCCGCTCGACGACTACCAGAAAAGGTTGCGGACTAGCGGAGGTGGAGAGACGTCAGGAATATTAGCGGACTTGCACGTGCGGAGTCAAAAATAGTTTCCGCTCTTTTGTTCCGCACCCTTTTTTGAAAAATGAAAGTATAATTTACTTAATAAGAATTCTTATTTGGTTATATATAATTAGAAATATAATTTTTATTTAAAGTTTAGAACTAATTATACTTTAGTCTAAGACTTATTGTTCTTAATAATTAAACTCCAAAACAATCTCAACCTCCTTAAAGGTACCCTACCATATATAACAAATAACATTTAAATTGATTTTTATAGACTGAATGGCTATTACCCTCTATCTATACTTTAATAATTATAGTATTACTTAATAATGAACTAGGCAATATCTAAAATCAATCTGTGTAATTAACCCATTATATATATATATATATAATATATAATATAATATATATATATATAATATATATATTATATATATATATATATAAATATATATATATATATATAATATATATATATATGATATAATATAATATATATATATGTCATTGAATCTGTATCTTCTGCCATAAGGACCATGTGGGGTCTGTGTGGTAGCGCTTGACATATCTAAGGCTTCTGACAGGGTATAACACGCATCGCTACTCTCTAAGCTCACTTCCTTTGGATTTCCTCCTTCGCTTTGCCTTGTCTAGTGTTTTCTTTCAGATCGTTTCCATTTCAGCTCTTGTTGATGGAGCAACCTCTTTTCCTTTCCTATTAACTGTGTGGTGTCCTCATGGTTCTGTTTATCTCCACCTTTATTCCTACTTTTTTAACGGTCTTCCTAGCTGGACTTCTAACTCTGTTTACTCTTATTGCTGCTCGAGTCAATCAACTCTCCACTTCTCCACTCATTTCGTACTGTGCTCTCTCGTTTGTATCTTGAGTTGCGCTGTCAGTTTTTCCGATTCAAATTTATTTTATAGTTATTGGTTTTCTCAGTGGGCTTAACCACATTCCTTGTGAAATTCAACTCTTAAAAAGTCAACTTCTTCATGATCTCCCTCCTCTAAAACACCTCAAGACCTTTTCTTCCTCCCTTCCGACGGCTCTAATGTCCTCACCTGCTAAACAACATAAATATCTTGGACTGAACATAAATAAATGAATTGTCTTGGAGACCTCATATCAAATCGGGTGCTAAAATGGTCTCAATGAAGCTGGGAATTCTGCCTAGATTGCGTAAATTTTTCTTTTGCTCAGTTACTCCAGTTATATAAGATTCTTATTTGCCCTTGTATGGAATACTGTTATCTATTTGGGGTGTATCCGGTTTCCACCCCCTTATGGATGAGTGTGAGGCTAAGGCTAAGAGACTATAAACTGCCTAAAAACTTTTCTAATTCCTAACCCTCTATTTTGCGAGGTGATATTGGTGCCCAATCTCTTTTCTAAAGGTATTACAACGCAGGTGCTCGAGACAATTGAACTCTCATATTCCTCAACCACTACGTCGCCCTCGTAAAACAAAAGGTGCCTTACTCTCACATGAGTATTGTGTAAATATTGGAGACCCAACAGATTTTCTTTCCAGCCACATCTGTTTTGTTGAACTAATTGCCTTCATCCATTTTTCCTACGTATTCAGTCTTCCTCTCTTTAAGTCTCGCGTCTACGTCCACCTGAGGGAATTGCGTTAGATCAAGGGACTGGGTGAATTTACTTCCTTTTTATTTTTTTAATTTTCATTCTTTTTTGTTTTTTTGTTTTGCCCCTCCATTGGAAAAGGGCCTTGCCCGTGAATTTGTGATATACATTTTATAATATATATATATATATTATATATATATGATATATATATGAGATATTAAATTAATATATATATAATTATATTAATTATATATATATAATGTAATTATATATAATATATGTAATAAATGGGTTAGATATATTAATATTACTTAGTGGTCTTTCGTTTATGTGTGGCTCGCTAAAAATTTAAATCTAATTGCTCGCGATAGGACAAAGGTTGGGCACCACTTGATCTAGATAAAAAAAAAAAGTGAAAATTTTGATTTTGACTTTCAAAAAGTAGGGGGTCTTGAGGAAAAGTCTCCACTTAAGAATGATTTTTCCGACATGAACATTGACGTCATAGTTAAAAATTTTTGAAACACGTGTAATCACAATTTTGTATTAGCATAAGCATTCTCGGAGTTCCGACTTTTCGTATTAGCTATTCATTTGCCTGCTCTCGGAGTCAGATAAAAAATTTAATGTTTTCCGATTATGAGCGATTATTTCTGATTTGACGCATAAATTTAATGACGTATTATTTCATAATGATCTAAAAAGCGTTAACTTATAATTTAACAAATTATGAGTCAAAATTTGTTCGCAAGAACGCAACTAATATTTAAATTTTTTTAGCTGACTAAAATAGTAATGAGTGTGGATTAAAATTCCTTTTTTTTTTTTTTTTTTTTTTTTTTTTTTTTTAAAATTTTTTTTTCTCATAACTTTTTTTTTTTTTTTTCTTTAAATTGAGTTTTTTTTATGTTGTTGTTGTTATTTTGTTTTTTATTTTCAGTTAAAGTAAAGCAGAAGCCGCCTTACCACAAGCAAAACTTACTATGAGACAGAGCACTTTTTAAGGTCCAATAGTTTTTTATGACTTTTAACATCAACAATCGTTAGTGGTCCTTCTTCAGCTTTGCTTAATAAAAATATGGAAAAATGACAATAATGATTGCAAAAATCTTTTTGAGAAAGAAATTTCCTTTTGCGATACTGAAAAGTGTAACAATACTGATAAAAAATTCACGTGCTCTTATTGTGCCAAAAAGTTTGTTAGTAAATGTGGTTTAAAGTGTCACATTCGAAACCACTCTGGTGAAAAAGCCATTTAAGTGTTCCCACTGTGATAAAAGCTTTAATCAGAAATGTAATTTAAAAATCCACATTCGAACCCACACGGGTGAAAAACCATTTAAGTGTTCGTACTGTGATAAAAGGTTTAGTCAAAAAATTAGTTTAGAAACCCACATTCGAGCTCCAACGGGTGAAAACCCATTTAATGTTCTTATTTATAAAAGTTTTAGTCGTAAAAATAATTTAGAAACCCACATTCAACCCAACGGGTGGAAAAAACCATTTAATTGTTTCTTACTGGGATAAAAATTTTTAATGATAAAATGTACAAAGGAAAACACATCCGAATCCAAACGGGTAGAAGTATTTTGTATGTTCTCCCTGTGCTACCCTAGAAGAGGAACCAATTAAAGAATCACATTCGAATCCACACTGGTGAAAAACCACATAAATGCTCTTACTGTGATAAAAGTTTTAATCGTAAAAATGGTTTAGAAAACCACATTCGAATCCACACAGGTGAAAAGTTTAAGTGTTCTTCCTGTGATAAAAGTTTTAATCGTAAAGATAGTTTAAAAACCCACATTCGAACCCACACTGGTGAAAAACCATTTAAGTGTTCTTACTGTGATAAAAGTTTTAATCAAAAAAGTAATCTTAATTAGTTGTTAAACTTAAAACTGGGTTAATTGTTTCATCTAAGTGTTCTTACTGTGATAAAAGTTTTAATCAGAAATATCACTTAGAATCCCACATTAGAACCCACACTGGTGAAAAGCCATTTATGTGTTCTTGCTGTGATAAAAGTTTTAATCGTAAAGATATTTTAGAAACCCACATTCGAACCCACACAGGTAAAACCATTGTAATGTGTTTCTCTTTATTCCCATCTTATTCATAAAGAGTTAGTTTAAGAGTTCACTCTTCGAACCCACACAGGGGAAAGACCATTTAAATGTTCTTACTGTGATAAAAGTTTTAATCATAAAAAGTAATTTAGAAGTTACCTCGAACCCACACGGGTGAAAAACCATATAAATGTTCTTACTGTGATAAAAGTTTTAATCAGAAAAGTAGTTTAAATGTTCACCTTCGAACTCACACAGGTAAAGCTTCAACTTGACAGAAAACATAAAAACATTTGAATCTTTATTAAAGATTAGTGTTAAAAATGAACATTGATTGTTACGACAGTCCTGACAATATATTTTACCAAATAACTGAAATTACTATAATTAAATGTATTTAGAATTAAGTATACTTTATATTAGTAGCTTCTGGCTGTTAGTGACTGGCTGAGTGGCGGGAGAAACCTGAAGCTTTAGTCCAGAATATTTAAATGAAAAGCTAGAGGTAATGGATGCTTTTATTTAGAAGATGTTTTGTTTCTTAATCAAAGTGTCATGTCAGGAAAAATATTTCTAAAAAAAAAACTTTTCAGTTTTTATTATGTTTATTTTTCAGTTATTTGGTACATGTTTCCAGTTTGACTCTCTAAATAGTTTAATTTTTTCTTTTTTTACTTCACTTCATTTCTATATTTCACGTGTTTGTTATTCTAAACCCTTCAACAATATTTTTTTGGTTTTTCTTTTTCTTATTATTATTTTTTGTATTTTTTTGTATAATATAATATCAATTTATATTTTTTATACGTAAAGTTAATAAATTTTTTATACATGCTAATTTAGCTCTGTAGGTGTTTGAATAAGATTTCTTCCTAGTGATCTAAGCTATCCACAGCAAACTTAATTTCGGTCTTTTTATTTTTTCTTGTTTATCATTGACTGTCTTCTTAATTTGGCTTTATTTGCTATAAAGCCGAGCTGTGGAAACGGTTTGGACCTATACTCAAATCTTCGACAGGTAAAATACTCTTCATTTTTCAATAAAATCTGTCTATTATTTTTCTCATGTTTGAATGTATCGACTGATTGGCAATTGTAATAGTACTTTAATTCAATGATGTAATTTTCGGACCATCTTGTAGGTGTGTGAGCGCGCGCGTTCTTTCTCGCTGCAAAATTTGCCTCCAAAAATTTGAACAAATATAATATGGGTTCGTATATAGGAATAGTCTATTTTTATTACAAAAAAATATTTTTTAGTATTTATGGTAAAGTCTAGAACGAAAATGTCTAATAATTTTTTATAAAAAAATTATTTAATTACTTTGTTCGAAAAGGCGATAAAGAGGAGGATGGCATTAATGGAGATGAGATATTCGTTTGCTATAAACCCACCAATCACTAAAAACGTTGCTTACATTTCAACATAGGCAAATGAAATTGTAGGTTTCTTTCACAAACAGCCGTTGAAAATTTATTTTGAAGAGTATATCCTCAATTTGTCCGATAAATTTCTTATCAATCTGACCTACTGCATGTTAGTATATTTATACTGTGGTGGTAGAGGATATTAAGATCATATTTTTACATTGAAGCGAATGAGAGAGATATAAGCTCTGAATGAAATCCAAAGTATGTCGCTAGTGAAGTGGAACGTGAATCATTTTATATTACTAATGGAGTTTAGCAGAGATGGTGTGTCTCCATGGATGTTTAATATGTATGGGTGGGATGATTAAAAATTAAAGGCAGGGGGTTATGGGAGGGTGTCCTGCTTATTGTTCGTTGATTTGGTTTTGTGTGGAATCTGAAGAAAGTTTGAGAGGATTTGTAAAGGGTGTAAAAGAAAGGGTTTGAAAATAAATGATGTAGATAAGAGAAAGTTGATGGTGGTTGGCGAGTGGTGTCTGAAGTGTAATATGTTGGATGAGAAGCAATTGGAACAAGTTTCTGAGGTTAAATATTTAGACTATGTGTTGGATGAAAAAGGAACGGATGATGCAGTGTGTAGTAGGAAAGTTGTGAATGGTAGGGAGATGGCTGGTGCAATTAAATCGTGGGTGAATGCAAAGAAACTAGGTCTTGATCCTCGAAGAATTTATGAGGGGCTGTTTGAAAAAATAGATTCTCGTCCACCCCTTCCCCTATTACCACTTTGGAGTTATCGTTCCCGGGTATTGGGCTTTGTGTCGTCACGAAATTGCCGACCGGTTATGATGTGCATTCTTCTTTCTTCATAAATTTCTACAACCTTCGAGACATTTGCACTAATTTCCTCTTCTCCTCTAAGCCTAATCTCTTATTCTTAATCGAAACTCAGGTTTTTAATTAAGCATTGTGACAGCACACCTTGATCTGTTCCCTCTTCCTGTCTTTATCCTCAGTTCTCAGACAAAGGAGGTGGTTGTACCTTTGTGCGCGATGATGATGTTTGTTCTCTTTGATTTGGAGTCTTCCCAATTTTCTACCTTATGACTCAAGCTCCCCTGTCAATCTACTATTAAATTTATTTGTTCTGTATATCTGTCTCCTGTTTCTTAACTCAAGAGACTCATAAATTCTTCCACTACTTAAACTCCAAATTAGAACTCATTCTCTCTTCTTCACCTTCTCCGAAATCATCATTCTTGGTGTCTTCAACGCACACCACCGCAGATAGCTTTCTTCTAATTCTCAAGATACAGCTGGTGACTTGCCTACCACTTTTATATCCAGAATGAGTCTCTTGAATGGAGATGTAAATTCCATATTCTTTCCATTCAACTAAACCTAACAAACCTTGGTATAACTCTGCTTATTTTTCGTGTTATTCGGCAAATGGACGATGCCCTTAATTAACTCTGCGTTTTGAGTGAGCTGTTCCTTATGAAGTGTTTTCACAATATAGTGTTGTGTAGTGTTCGTTGTGATATATATATATATATATATATATATATATATATATATATATATATATATATATATATATATATATATATATATATATATATATATATATATATATATATATATATATATATATATATATATATATATATGCTATATATATATATATGTATTTTTCAATATATATGTATGTGTATATATATATATATATATATATATATATATATATATATATATATATTATTCGTGTTAATTTTCGTAAAAATAGCTTCTTTAACATGCCGCGAAAATGTGAAAAGCATCCAAACAATTTCTGTTATGTTTGTGGTGAGCTAACTTTGAAGTCCCAAAGAAGAGACATTACCCCCTTGATTGAAAAGAAATATGAACTTTATTTTGGATGTAAAATCAGAGACCAAAACAAAGCATGGTCCTCCCATATTTGCTATACATCTTAATTGTGTAACTGCTTACAATCTGCTGGCTTAACGGAAATCACCATATGCCATTTGATATTCCTTTTGTATGGAGTAAACCAAGATACTACTCCACGGACTGCTATTTTAGTATTACAAGTATTGCTGAATAACAAAAAAAAAAAAATATATATATATATAAAAAAAAAGTGTTAAATATCCTGACCTCCCTTCAGCTATTAGGCCTGTTCCACACAGTGAAGAACTTTCAGTCCCAATGCCACCTAAAGATTAGAGCTTAAATTTAGGAGAATCTAGTGATGCAGATTTACAATTAAGTCCATAAAGAATGATAATGAAGATTATGGCGGAATGTCTACAGCACCCCATAGAATTAATCAGGCTGAACTTAACAATCTAGTTCAAAATCTGAACTTGTCAAAGGTTCAGGTAGAATTGTTCGCATCAAGACTAAAGGGCTGGAATCTCCTTGAGAAAGGAACTAGGATTTCTACGCATCGTCGGAGGCAACAGAACGTTCACCACATATTCTCCTCAGAGGGTGATCTAGTGTACTGTACTGGTGTTAACTCGTTACCGAGTTAGTTAGGACACCCTCATGATCTTAATGAATAGAGTCTGTTTATAGACTCTTCAAAAATTAGTTTAAAAGTCGTGCTTCATCATATTGGAAATGAGAAACCATCAATTCCTCTTGCCTACGCAGCCCATATGAAAGAGTCATATTACAACATAAAGGTCTTGCTGTCAAAGTTAAAATATGAACAGTATTCCTGGCCTATCTGCGGTGATTTATAAAGGTTATAGCACTTTTATTAGGTCTCCTATTAGGAAATACAAAGTGCTGCTGCTCTTTTTGCGAGTGGGATAGCAGGGACTGAAAAATTAATTTTATCGAGAAGCATTGGCCTCGGAGAGATCTGATACCCGGGCAGAAGCAAGTAATTTCTCAACCACTTGTAAACCCTGAGAAAGTATATCTCCCTCCCTTGCATATCAAACTTGACTTAATTAAATATTTTGTCAAGGCAATGGATAAACATGGTCAAGGCTTTCTGTTTATGATGAATAAATTCCCGAGGACCAATGACTCAAAAATAAAAGAGATCATATTTGATGGCCCATAAATACGGAAGCTCGTGAAAGACCAAGAGTTCGGAAAAAGTTTAAATGTTGTTGAGGAAGCTGCATGGGAGTCTTTTAAGAAAGTTGTAGTGAGATTTCTTCGGAAATTGAAAGTTGAGAACTATGGACAATTAGTTTCAGAACTTCTTGAAAATTACAAAGCTCTGGGATGTAACACGTCTGAAAATACACTTTCTAGATTCACACTTCGTCTTCTTTTCAGAAAATCTTGGCTATGTAAGCAACGAACACTGAACGTTTCCACCAAGAAATGTCAGTAGTAGAAACAAACATTCAAGAAAAATTGAATCCAAATATGCTCGCCGATTATTGCTTAGACCTTAAAAAGAGATGTTCTTCAAGCAGAGTACAGAAGAAAATCATTAAAACTACATTTTTATTCAGATTAATACAGGTAAGTAAATGTAGTAAAATATAATAATGTATTACAGTTATGTAACTTAAAACCTAGTGCTACAAAATAGCCCTACCAGTGACACAAATTTGGTATACATATTTGAAATCAATGCAAAAAATACCATAAGAAGCAGCCTGTCTAATCCATTTAACAGACTAAAAGTTAAATTTTGTCAACCAGTGTAATTATTCGAAGGAAAGTCGAGGAAGCACAGGCACAAGTTCAATCAATTTGTTACACCGAAATGCTAAGAACGTCTTATATTGACGAGCTGTGAGTAATGTCTTGTCTCAGGTCTTAGGAACAGTAACACATATATTATATAATTCTGAGTGA
>JABUQX010020213.1:15000-21556 GCA_015478945.1 Trachelipus rathkii
TCTTTCGAATGGTTTGTGTATTTTTAGAAAAATAAATATTTTATTCATTATACACAGGGGCACACTGGTGGAGGGTCAATTTTTGGGAAGTCATAAGTGAAAAATCAACATAACCTTTTTAGGTAATTGTTACCCAGAGGGTTGTCACCCCCGATTTTTATGAAAATCACAGGATATACTCTAAAAAAATAATAATAAAGAATAGTGAAAACGAAAATCGTCGCTCTCCTTAGGAAAAAAAGTTACAGCCTCTCAAAGTTGTAAAAAAAACCCATAGGATTTGTTATTAAAAAAAAAAAATTTTTTTTTTTGAAAATCACAGGATATACTCTAAAAAAATAATAATGAAGAATAGTGAAAACGAAAATTGGCAGTCTCTTTAGGAAAAAAAGTTAGCCTCTGAAAGTTAAAAATTTTCCCATAGACTTTCTTATATTAAAAATTAGTGGGCCTCGTGCTCGTTTTAGGGCCATCCTAGTTCAGGTTATGATAAGATTTGTTAATTCTTCATAGATTTTCTCTGTGTATACCTAACAAAACTTATCATAACCTGACTTAGAGGGCCTGAAATGAGACCTAACTTGGATCGATCAATATTGAAAAGTCTAGGGTTGGGATTAAAAAAAAAACGTTCGTTTTTTTTAAAAAAAAAACACGTTTTTTTTAAAAAAAAGACCAAAGGCCAAAATTTTTTGTTTTTGTTTTTTAAATTACTTATTTTCATGTATATAAAAGTCTTTAGAATTATTTAGCATTAAATACAGTAAATAAAATATATTAAAGAGGTATGCAATATATAAAGTAGAGTTTAGTACTTAATAAAGTTATGTTAGTGCTCTAGGGCAGCGTTTCTCAACCGGGGAGTCGCGACCCCCAAGGGGGCAGCGAGCGGATATACGGTGGACCGCAAAATAAAATATTTATAATCAAATGTTACGCAGTTGTTTATAAAAAGGTAATACTTAATAAAATAAAATTATTAACTTTAATGCAACCCTGTCCTTTATTGAAGTTATATATATATATATATATATATATATATATATATATATATATATATATATATATATATATATATATATATATATATATATATATAGAGGTTGTGTAGGGTCGCGAGGTTACTAACTTTATTTTCGTCTTAGGGGTACGCGATCAAAAAAGTTTGGAGACCACTGCTCTAGGGCATATAATTATTACATTTCACATGATCTGATTATTATTATTATTATTATTATTATTATTATTATTATTTTTTATATATATATATATATATATATATATATATATATATATATATATATATATATATATATATATATATATATATATATATATATATATATATATATATATATATATATATATATATATATAATATTCTTCATCTACCTTTTCTCTCCAAGACTGGTGGTAAGGTCGCAACAAGCATCAGAAAAGAAAAACAGTAGAAGAATATGACAAAGAGTCGAAAAGCAGCCTTACCCCCCTCTCTGTACCATTTAATTAGTAAGGACTCGTCGCAGTCACAGAAAATCCACCTTATAGCTTCACGGAACTGCGACGGACCTCACTATGGTAAATCGTCAGTGTAAGGGTTCATCCCTTGACCCAGGTGGGCCACAACCATACTCCCTCACAAAACCACCGCCATTCTCTTATTATGCACCTTTATTCTGCTCTGCCCAACTCACATTTCTCTCCTTCAGTCATTCGTTTACTGACTCTAATCACTTTTTCCTTGATCTCCCAGCCGGTCTGTTTTCAACACACTCGCCACCATACATCTTTAGCTTAAAACCAAACTATCATTCATCCTTTCTCACATGACCAAGCCATCTCAACATACCATTTATTCTCTCGTTTACCCCTTTCATCACACCACACAACTCTCTAATATGTTCATTCCTCATTTTATCAATTCTTCTCACACCTAGCATGCCCCTAAGATTGTCCATCTGAACACATTGAACTTTAGATCTATACTTCTTATTCCAGACCATAGTCTCACTACTATACAATAACACAGGTAACAACATACCGACATATAAGACCCTAGCGCACTAAAGACTTAGTCCCTTTACATTCACCAACGATTTAATTGCACCAGCCACCTTCCTGCCATTCACAACTTTCCTACTAAACTCTGCATCATCCGTTCCCTTCTCATCCAACAAATACCCTAAATACTTAAACTCAGACACTTGTTCCAGCTGCTCACCATCTAACATAACTTCACACTGAGGACTGTCCTCACTCACAACCATAACCTAACTCTTATCTACGTTTACTTCCAAACCCCTCCTTTTACACACCCTGCCAAATCTCTCTACCAATCCTCTCAAACTCTTCAGATTCGCCACACAAAACCAAATCGTCCGCATATAATAGCAAAACCAAATCATCCGCATATAATAGATAGGGCACCCTCCACTCATCTCCATGATTCTAACACCATTTCCTGTCACGCTCACCTTCAATTCTTTCATAACCCCATCCATATACAAGTTGGATAACCAAGGAGACAACACAACCCTGCCTCACTCCGCCAGCACGACACCAGTCACGCTCTCAACACCATTTATTCTTACCGCCTCACTATCGTCATACATACTTTTTGATTCCATTCAGAAGCCCTACCACCAACACTATATCACTAACACCATAGACCTTCCCTATTAACCCTATCATACCACTGTTGCAAATCCATAAAACCTAATACAATTCATTCTTCCTCTCTCATTTTCTCTATCATTTGCTTCAATGTAAAGATTTGATCCACACATCCTCCCACTCCTAAAACGCACCTTGTTCTTCATAATCAGTCCTTCAGTCCTTCGACACTTTTTCGACCAAAACACCAGCATATATATCTTCCTACAATACTAAATAAACTAAATATCCTATAATTTCTACAGTTCCTTTATCTCCTTACCCTTATATAAGGTACTATTACTGCTCTCCTCAATCCTCGAAACTATACCCTCCATAGACGCTTTAACACAACTTCTGAATCCAATCAATCACCATCTTGACTCTGTTCTTGATCATTTCACCAGTGTTTCATCTATACCTGCAGATTAACCATTCTTTAAACTTTCTCACTCTACCATTTCCTCCTCTTTGCTAATAACCTCATCCCCCAAAATACCTATTCCTTTTTGTACCAATCAAACCCACACACAGTCATTATCACCTCATCATTACTGTAATATTATACAGATTTTCAAGTGTTCTTTCACACTTCCTCACATCCATTTCATCAGGTACAAAAGCATCTCTATTCATTACTCTAAGCAGGTTCCCCCTTATTCTAATTCTTAACCTTTAGCGCTTCCTTCCAGTCCTATTCCCTTGAATGTCCCCATTCATCCTCCTTCAAACTGTTCATTTACCTCTTCTTCTCTCTTACGTATGCATCTTTTTAGCATTCCTTTCCTCTATATAATTCCAAGCATCTTTCTTTTGAAACTTCATCATTTACTTTTAGTACACATTCAACCACACTTCTTTTTACTTTTAACCGCTTGCATCACCTCTTCATTTCACCCCCTCTCACTGTTAGCATTCTTACTTTCTACTTTAGCACACCAACTTCTTTTGCACTGCTAACAATTGCTTTCAGATTTATTCAGTTTCCAACTTGTTCACATTCAACTGGTTTATTGCGGGCGTTCTTACATACTTATCCTTATTACCTTGTTCACTAAGCTTCACTCTTAATTTTACCCACTTCCTTCCGTATCCCCCTTCCTCTCATCCAAGTCCCCACTAACTTAATTTTACATAGAACAACATAATGATCCGATAATCCCATTCCTAAACCCTCACTGATTTAACATCCAACATATACTTCAACATCTCCTTCTTCACCAACACAAAATCAATCATACTTTTCACTTCGATACCATCTTTACTTACCCACCAACTCTAGTATACTTGTGGATACTCTTGTGAAGAAAGTAATACTTACACACATACCTCTCCCCTCACAGAAATCAATCCTTTCCTACCATTCTCATTTCTCCCTTCACCCCAAAACCACCGTTTGTTATACCATCATTTTTGATCATATATATATATATATATATATATATATATATATATACTATATATATATATATATATATATATATATTTCCACTTTATATATATCTGTATATATATATATATATATATATATATATACCGTAAAACGGGGCAAAATGGGCCTCAAGGGGTAAAATGAGTCAGTTTGTAATATTTAATATATTTTAATAATGGAAACCATTAGGAGTTTCCAATTATGGTTTTTAGTTAGTTTAATAATTATATTAAATTATTTTGTAGTTATTTAATTAAATAAATGACAATTATAACTCAAAAAAATTTTCCCCATTTTCAGAAATTGAAATTGTAAATTTTAAAAAAAAATTCTAAGAGTTGCAGAATCTTGAATATTGAATCTTTCAAAAAATCCATTTAACACAATAAAGAACAGTGTAAAGGTAAGAGTTTTCATCTAAATAATTTTACGTATATATGTTAGTTTGTAAAATATTTAAGGGTTTCACTTATGGGGTAAAATGGTTCGGCTCATGGGGGAAAATGAGTCACTATATCTATAACTATAAATAACCTTTTTTTATAGTTTTTAATAATATTTCCCTTTTATTGTTTATCTATTACCTATACGGGTATTTAATGTCTTTGATATACTGTAATTTGATAATCAATTGACAACATAGCCTATTTCCACTTTGCAGATGCCCAGAAAGTACCAGTACCAAAAGAAGGTAGGTGTCAGGTGACTTATGTACACCCAAGAAGACCTTACAGGCTATTATAGATGTTGAATCTTTCAAAAAATCCATTTAACACAATAAAGAACAGTGTAAAGGTAAAGTTTTCATCTAAATAATTTTACATTTATATGTACATATGGGGGAAAATGAGTCACTATATCTATAACTATAAATAACCTTTTTTTTTAATAATATTTCCCTTTTATATGGGTATTTAATGTCTTTGATATACCATAATTTGATAATCAATTGACAACATAGCCTATTTCCACTTTGCAGATGCCCAGAAAGTACCAGTACCAAAAGAAGGTAGGTGTCAGGTGACTTATGTACACCCAAGAAGACATCTTACAGGCTATTATAGATGTTGAAGATGGTGCAGGTATCCGCGATACCACCAGAAGATACAATCTGCCATATGAAACCCTTTCCAGAAGGATAAGAGGTGAAGTTCAAAACCACGGAAGAAGTGGTTGAGGTACAGTCTTTTTGAGTTGTGAGGAGAGGTGTCTCACGGAACAGCTAATACTCCTTAGCATGGAAAAAAAAATATTTTGTAAAATAATTTGTTTAATTAGTATAAAATAATAAAACTTCTTTTTTTTTTAATAATATTAAGTGTTTTAAAAGCAATATATAAAAAATTTATGAAAATAAAATTTTATCCTTTTCTACAAATAGCTATCTGTTTAAAAATGATAATAAAATATAAGTTAGACTTGTTTTTCCCTACCCAAATTAATTTTACAACACCTTTAATACTTGTTTTAAATTTATATATTAATAAAAATACTAATGTACAATCATTAGAGAAATAATATTCAATGACCTATTATCCCCAAGCATAGTGACTCACTTTCCCCATTTCAATTTTTGGCCACTTGCATTTTTCAAAAATTTACTAAAAATATTTAAGTTAAAATTTTTAATATTTTCGTCATGGTATAACATTAAGGAAGGTTTAAATTTGAGAAAAAACATTTACATTTGGATGTAACTTGAAATTTCGATTTTTCATGAGTTCCAAGTTTGACAGTGTTCTAAGTATCCCCGTTTTACGGTATATATATATATATATATATATATATATATATATATATATATATATATATATATATATATATATACTATATATATATATATATATATATAATATATATATATATATATATATATACACTGTATATATAAAATCTGTATTAATAGTCAATATTTAGGCCTAGAATTAGTATTGGTACTACTGTATAATTTAAAACATGTTTAATATACATAAAAGAGGTAATTTTAAAAAAAAAAAAACATTTGGTTTTAAAAAAAAACGTGTTTTTTTTCCAAAAAAAAACCAAATTAAAAAAACCCGTTTTTTTCACAACCCTAGAAAAGTCTATGGGATTTTTAACAACTTTGAGAGGCTGCAACTTTTTTTCCTAAAGGGAGCGACAATTTTCGTTTTTACTATTCTTCATTATTATTTTTTTAGAGTATATCCTGTGATTTTCATAAAAATCGGGGGTGACAACCCTTTGGGTAACAATTACCCCTTTTTATTATTCATCTGATCAGCATAAAACTTTCGGAGCATGCATAATCAAAGAAGATTTACATTTTTTGTTTAGATAAATATTTTGTATATACAGTAGATTTGCCGCTGTGCATGGGAAAAATTTCAAATTTTCAAAATTTTCTCCATAAGCAGTGACAAATTCCTTGGGTTTACAAAAAATATTCTAAACAAAAAATGTCTATCTAACCAAATTATACATGCTCTGAAA
>JABUQX010020214.1:5000-20000 GCA_015478945.1 Trachelipus rathkii
TATATATAGATATATATATAATTATATATATATTATATTATATATATATATATATATATATATATATATATATATATATATATATATATATACTATATTTATCTATATATATATATATATGATAGATATATATATATTTATATAATATATATATATATATATATATAATATATTATATATATAATATATATATATATATATATATATTATATATAGTATATATATATATTATATAATATTATATATATTATATATATAATATATATGTTGAAACTAAAGAAGTTACCCGCATGATATCTCGGAAAAACCTAAATAGGTACAAGAAACTGATAACAATATATGGAATCAGCGTATGGAAAATTTGTATTTGGGAAAATGCAAAAAAAGAATTTTACTTTTTTTTTTTAGTTTTTTTTTTTTTATAATCTCTGAAAACTACGATAGGTACAATAAAACTAATAAATATTAAGAACAGGCGGTAATAAATATGTTGTATTAAAAAAGTGTTTTTTTTTTTTTTTTAAAACTAAAAGAGTAGAAATACCCCCTCAGCGGTTTTAAACCGCAAAGAGTGCAAAGGAAGTCGGTTCTCTCGGCCTGCTGGGGGACGACGGGGGTAGGGACTTATTTTCCCCCCTCCGGGGGAGGGTTCCGGGAAAGAACCCCCGCCCTTCTTTGGTATTTGGGTGTCGCGGCGGTTCTCCTCCGCCCCTCCCCTACGGTATGGAAAAAGTCCCCCCCTCTGTCCCACCGTCGCTCGAAGCCCCCTAAAAGGAATTTTTATTTATCGCTCTGATTCCATATTATGTTATTGTTTTTCTTTCTACCTATCCTAAGTTTTAGGAGATATTAAAAAAAAAATAAAAAAAAAAAAAATGTAAATTTTTTTTTTTTTTTGCATTTCCATACAAATTCATGACGCTGAATTCCATATATTTACCCAGTTTTCTCTGTACCTATTTAGTTTTCGCAGATAAATCATGCAGGCGGGTAATTCCTTTAAGTTAGTTGCCTAATTATATATATATATATATATTATAATATTAATATATATATATATAATATATATATTATATATTATATAATATATATATATAACTATATATATATAATATATAATAGATATACTATAATAAATATATTAAATATATACAATCAGAATATATATATATATATATATATATATATATATATATATATATATAATATTAATAATTTATATAATAATATATATTATTATATAATAAATATAAATAAATATATAATTATATATATAAGTATATATATATAATTAATATATATTAATATATATTTATATATATATATATATATATAATATATATATAAACGTAAACTTAAAATTAAACCCAATCCCTATAAATAGAAAGTCTATTTATGGTCCATAGAGATACCCTGTACTTTTTTTTGAGTACGGAAGAACATGGAAGGAGGTGTCTGTTCTTTAGATAATATAGGCAAGATTTGTTTTTCGTTCCAAATCCAAAGGACGTTCTTGAGTTTCATTTGCGCATGAAAAATCAATGAACATTCTTCATTTTTGAGCAAATTCGTTTACATTTACAGCACCAGAACTCCCCCAAGGCCTATAAAGCTAGTAAATTAGGAATTTTTTTTTTAGTGTTATAGTTTACTTATATATATATTATATATATATATATGTATATATATATATATATATATAATATCATATGATACTACTATATATAATATATATACTATATATTCATATATATCTATATATATATATATATATATATAATATCATATATAATATATACTATAATATATATATATATATGATAAATATATATATTTATATATTAATTATATATATAAATATAATATATATATATATATAATGTTAAAAAAAAAAACAAATAGTTTATATTACAAATATTGAGGAGTGACGTCACAACAATGATAATTATAACAGAAATAAAATTTCTCAAGTTTGTAGTTTTTTTATTTATAATTATATTTCAACCATTGCTTTGGAACAAATAACCCATTAAGTTAATATATTTCGAAAGATGAATAAAATAGTCGGTGGTCCGGAAAACTATGAAAACATTTTTTTAAAAAACATTTTTTTACGATTTCATGTGACGTCCACATTACTCAACGTCAAGAGGAAAAAGTAAAGAAAGTTGAAGACCCGAAAATTTAGCCAACCTTTGGTGGATGGTAAGAAAAATCGCTGATTTTCGCTAGAAAAAATTTACTTCCCCGGGGGTTTTGAAAAGAAGTATTGACAAACTCAAATGAGAAACTGAAAAACTCTCTTCCTTTTAGAAAAGAATTAATTTCTCCTGCCAAATCAAACAAAACGCCCCTCTTTAACCCCTTTCCTTATAAGGAAGGTCTATAAAAATAGGACTTTCATTATATATAATTAATATATAGTTTCTACCTTACTTAAGACAACCAGTTTACAATAACATAAATAAAATAGTAACCATATCGATCCAACATCTCGTCTATATATAAATATATAATATAATATACTAATAATATATATATATATAATATTAAATAATATATATATGATATAATATATATAATAATATATATATTATATATATATAATATATATATGATATATTATATTATATATTATATATAATATATAACATTATAATATATACATATATATATATATATTATATTATAGTATATTATATATATATATATTATAATATTATATGTATATATATATATATCAACCAAGCCTTCCCATGTCACCCCTTGCAGATTGGTGGTTCATGGGGTCGCAAAACCGTTTGCCACGGGAAGCAGAATAGTTTAAGTTAAAAAATATGACGTTTAAGTCGGAAAGGGGAAAGACCCCTTCCCATATCCAGGCCCTTAAAGCTTCTACTCCGCCGACCACTCCGTGAACAAACTGCCATTGTGGTATCTCCCGCCCCAGTGTTTGGATTCTATACTCCTGACCTGGCCCCCCACAAGCATTCCCTTTTCCAAAAAACTTGCATTTCACTCCATGCGCACTAGGGACTTAACTCGTAGGTGTGGTTTAAAGTTACATTATATTTTCCTTTCAAGACACCCATTTGCTAACTGCATCCAACTTTTTAGGGATAACCCACCAGTCGGTCGAAAAAATTTCTACATAGTTCTAAGCTTAAAGAGAGCACGCAAATGACAAATGCGCTCTCTCTTACGGGTCGGAGTCACAATTTACAAAAGATAAAAATATACTAGAAGAGAGCATCCCCACAGTGTCTAATATTTTCCTAACAATCGCCAAAGTTAAAACAAAACACTAATAGAAACAACGGTCAAAAAAGTAAGCCCTGCCAAATTTCCACCATCCTCTAGTAAAAAATATTGGCTGCCTCTTCGAATTGTGATAAATATATAATTATATAATATATATATATATAAAATATATATATATATATATATATATATTATATATTCATATTATATAAATATATATAATATATATATATATAATATAATATCATATATATATATATAATATATATATATATATTAATTATCCTGGTCCACATTATATATGCTCATGCTAATATATATATATATATATATATATTTATATAATATATATAAATATATAATATATAATTATATAAATATATTATAATATATATATATAATATATATATATATTAATATATATATAATATAGGCCGGACATCACGAAGAGTAAGGCATGTAAACTAGGGGAAAACTAAAACAAATCTACAGGAAGAAATAAATAAACATTTTGATCTTCAGCAAGTAATTTTCATCAAGAAACTTTAAAAAAAAATTTAGTTTATTTCTAATATTTATTAATAACTCCTTAAATATAGTTTAAAAAATCTTAGACCTGTGAAAATAGGTGCACGGCTCTGATCTGACCTTTGAGAACCTTGCAATTAGTTCCCAAGAGCAAAAAGTTGCCAAAACCACTTTTTTACGCTTGGAGCGAAGAAAATATTGTTTTTCTTTTTATAGCCTTTTTAGGGAGGTTCAAGAGCCAACGGAGGAACAGAGGGGTGGGACGAGTTCCACCCGTCCGGTCCCCCGGTAGGCCGAGAAACCCCCGACTCTGTCCATCTTTCTGTTTCCCGAGGGAGGTATCTGTTAAGTTTTTAAAAAAAAAAATTCAAAACATTGACACTTTTGCACCTGCGGCGTGTTTCAACTGCCGGAGAGTTCAGTTATGCCGCAACATCACTGAATTAATCAAAAAACTGTTTAATTTTTCCAACATTTAACCATTTAAATTTTTTTTTAAAAAGCGTTATTTTTAATTTTATTTTTAATTTCAAGGGTTAAAAATGTCTCCTGATTAAAAATATATTATATTTTCTGTGAACCTGTTATAGTTTTTTTAGCACATGCCTGGCCTTTTCATGATGCTATATATATATATATTATATATATATATATATTATATTAATATATATATATATATATTATATATATATATATATATAATATATATAATATATATATATAATATATAATATAATATATGGTCAGCCTCCCGAAAGCAACATGTTATAAAAAAAAAAAACCTTAAAACAGATACAGGAAAATAAATAAAATTTATTAAATAAAAAAAAAATTTCATCCAATGAATTATATATATAAAAAAAATAAAAAAATAATTTAATATAACGCTTTTGAAAATATTTTTAAAAGTTGTAAACAATTTACAAAATCTGTATTTGAAATGATCATTTTTTGGAGAGACAACAAACTGAAAGGAGAAATCTCACGTTACGAGGAGAAAGTAGTAAGGTTGCTTTAAACTAAACTTTAACTAAAAGATTATCCAAGAGGTAAACCAGAAAGATGGACAGAGTCGGGTTTCTCGGTCTACCACGGCTCGAACCCCCTAAAAAGGGGGGACTTTCGTCCCACCCCCTGAACCTCCTCGGGTCGAACCCCCTAAAAAGGAATAAAAGAAAAAAAATTAACATTTTCTCCGAACCTAAATAAAAAAACAATATTTTGGAACTCTTACTCTTCGTTATACTTACTGCAGAAATGGAAGGTTAAGAGAGAGTACGCTGCCAGCCCTAAAATTATACTAATATTTAAGGTGCATATTAATAAATATCAGAATAAAATAAATTTTTTTTAAGTTTCATCGATGAAATGGCTTGCTTGAAATAAAAAAATGTTATTTATTTTCTTGTAGCTGTTATTAGTTTTTTTAGTACATGCATGTGCTTTTCAGAGGCTGGCCATATATTATTATATATATATATAATATATATAATATATATATATATATATATATATATATTATAATATACATATATATATATATATATATATATATATTTATATATATATATATATATATTATAATATTTATTATAGTATATATAACTATATATATATATATATTATATATATATATATATATATATTATATAATATATAAATATAAATATATATTATATGAACTCCTATATATATATATATATTATATATATATATATATACATACATATAATTATATATATGATATTATATATATATATAGCATATAATTATATATATATATATATATAATAAGTAACATTTTGTATATAGTACTTTAATTTTACGCTACAACCTCACAGATAAACGACTTTGTAATCTGTAATGGCTTTTAATTCTATGTTGCCATTTACAAAAGTTCGTTGTTTTACTTCACAACATCGTTCGTTTGGCAATAATTATTTATAATTTTCGTTCCAAAAGTTTGACATATGAAAGTGCTTATATATATAAGGGTAAATTGATTTTTAACTTTTTGTTCAATATCAACTTTGGACTAGTGTAGATAGTTGGGGCTTAATGTAATGAAAATGGATAGAAAAGTTCAGATCTCTAGGTCTAACCCAAATTTGAGGAAATGGATTTGAATTTATGAAAAAAATATGTTAGAAATAGTACTTTTTATTTTATTGTCGAACGAAATCTTACTGCATCTTTGGAAAGACTTTACATAAAAGTACATTTTATTGAAAACAAGTTGAAATGCATTGAAAACGATAAAAGATAATCATTTATAGGTCGATATCATCATATGTTTCTCTATATGAGCCCTTAGAAGCAAAGGAAGGCCTCATCTGACGGCTTAGGACTTTGGCCAGAATGTGTTGGTGCCTGGATTTAAGTCCATAAACAGTACGTGAAGCTTCAGATGTCAGCTTCACTGCTCTCTCCACACTCTGTGAATGTGAAGGCAGATCAGGAATGTCCAGCTTGTTTCCATTCAGCAGTGAGTCCCGAAGTTCCTTATCATAGAAGTTTTCAGTCAAAGCTGGTTCGTAGATGCTCTTTTGAGAAAGACTGATTAGTTCTGTCCAATGGATAGCTTTAATGTTGATGGTTGTACCAGTAACCTTCTTCAGCCTCTTCTTTGTTTGTTCTTCCTTCTTGAAATAGCAATAGATATATATTTTCCGAGTTTGAGATGTAGTACCTATTGGTGCATTACTTTATGATGAATTGATGATAAAGTTACAAAAAAATAACACGACTTTTAACAATCACCATAATCAGAGTTTCTTACTATTGAAAAATGCTTACCTGATGGACAGAATTTTCTTGAGAGAAACTTGTCTCACTTCCAAGTCATCAGACTTCAGCATGGAGTACAACATGTTTTCGGGCAGCAAGGCAAAAGCATTGTGGTTCAGATTCTTGTCAAAGCAACGTATTGAACTTCTTCAGACTGCTGTTTGATCCTCTGGATCATGTTGAAGATATATAGCTGCTGATTATGAAACTTGTTGTTTCTTTTTATTTCAAACCAACTAACTGCATACACTTCAACAATGTATTTGATGGCCTTGTAAAGGTAAGCATGTAGTTCTGGAGGATAAGCGCCTCTGATCCACAAACACATTAATATAATGGCCAAGGTCAACCATCTGGCATGGTTTAATGGTCCAATTTTCCATGCAGCAAATCTTAAATTGACTTTACCTATGTAAATTCCAAGCACATACTCCAAAAGAATCTCTGTTCGCTGCTGGGGTCATTCAGTGTCACCTCATCAAATTGCATATCATCTAGGGAACCACTGAGTTTCGTACATTAGACTTCAGTAAATCATGGTGGTCAATTCCACAGAGCTTTCCAAGTGAGCCGGTGAAGGCAGTTGGACCTTTGGTACTGCCATCAAGATGCATGAAAACAGCTCTGAAAGGAAGCTCATTCTAATGAAAGGCGCAACCGATGGTATGCAATTTACGATTGATTTTATTTTCAAGACATGTCACAAAGACTCTCTCACATCCAGTTTTTATATAGTCAAGGAGAGCAGCTTTTAGTGTCCGGACGCCATTAAACTCTTCGAAGATACTAGCAACTTCTTCAGCAAGACGAGATCCAGTTGTACCTTTATTCGGAATGACTCTGTCAGTTAGATATGTTCCACTTTTTTTCCTGGCTCCCTTGTAAAAGCCAATTGGTGCTCTGGTCCCTTTCCTTTTCTTACTATAGTTTTCCTTTTGTCATTCTTTACTTTTGTGCACAGCAGTGTGTCATTGTCAATTTTACCGTCAACAAAAATACAAACTAACTCTCCCAGTCCTTGGTTATATTTTTCAACACTTTTCATTTTAAAATCCTAGCTTTTTCTCGGTCCATTTTAGATTTGTCAAGTACTAAATGTTTCACATCAACACCAGGTTTAAGCAGGTTCATAGCTTTTAGATCCAGGAGAAATGTGTTTCCTAGACTTGCACCAAGATTGGAAGAAATATCACTTTTGATAAGTTGCAGGGCATACCTTGGGGTTTTCAAATTGCAAAAGGTTTCAATTGGATTTTTTCTGGCTGAAACTCTGCATCTTCAGGAGGTGACTGAAATAAGAATAAAACATATTATTATTGCATATTATATAGCTGTTACATTTGAAAAACAAATGGGATTGCAGATTGCAGATAATAATGTAGTATAACATATATAATTATATATAAATTAGCATATTATATATATATATATTATATTATATATATTTGTATATATTTATATATATTATTATATATATATTATATATATTATATATATATAATATATAGGTCTATTATGTTTTACGTGCCTCTGTCAATTTTGTTTTTTTCTTATTTTTTTTTTATATACTCTTAGTATATGATATAACAATGGATTTAAGTGGGAGGAACAGGATTATCAAGCTTTAATATTAAAGATGTAAATATTCAATAGAACGTACTTTGCGTATTGCTAATACGTACAATGCTATCTTGTAGTTTGAACTACGCACCGAACGGAAATAGAATTTCTTACTGCAATACCACTAAAATAAAAGATAACTACTTAGTTCTTTTTAATTTCGTTCAAAGGTAATGTGTTGAATTATGCAATCGATATTAAAACGCACATTTACTCATAAATAAAAAATAATTAGTAGGTTATTGTGATTATATATTATATAATTTTATATATATATAGTATTATATTATATATATATATATATATATATATATATATATTATATAATATTTATATATATTATTATGATATTTATATAATATAATATATATATATATAATATATAAATATATATATATATATATATATAATATATTATATATATATATATATATAGTAATACTATATAACAATCAATACGGCACGCTTCGCGCGCAGTGCGGCATTGAAGCGAGCGCTTCAACGAGCGTCTGCCGATGCTTTAGGAAACCTGCTATGAATAAAAGCTTTTGGGATGATGTGGTTTGATAAAACAGGATTAGACCTTGGCGATTTTCCAAAAATTTTCTATTTTTGAAAAAATATTTGTATTTATATATGCGGAAGTCAAAGTTTGTTTTAGCATATTTCGTTTTTTGAAGCACAATTATTTTCAATTTAGACTTGTAAGATTTTTTAGCCTACGCTTTCACTGCAATATAGGTGAGCTTTGCATATAGCCATAAATTTACAATTTTTTAATACTTTTCAAAATAATAATTTGATAAGTTACATTGTAAGCGTATTATTAATTATATAAAAGTTTTATTACATTTTTAAACATTTTTATTTCTTTCTCTTTGTAATTTAAATTGTTTATTTCTAACAAATAGTTTTTCCAAAAAAATTTATGCGTTAAAAACTACCCTCAAACATAATTTCTTCCTGTGTCACATTTTAGATAAAAAATTTTCTCGTGATATGATATTTTGTCCGGGTTTTTCTTTGAAATTGGTTAAATTTTAGAACTTTTGAATTATGTTACGTTTCTCCACCTTAAATTAATTGTTAAAAGAACAAAACTGACGAGGCGTAAAACAGTAACAGGTCATCATATATATATATAGTATATATATATATATATATATATATAATATATATATTATATAATATATATAATATTTAATATATAATTATATATATTTATATAATATATATTATATATTGTGTGTGTGTGTGTGTGTGGTGTGTCTGTGTGTGTGTAGGTGTGTCTGTTGTGTGTTAGGTGTAGATTGTGTGGATTCAAAAGTATCAAAATTAAATTATACATATATACAAAACTTTGGTTGCATATCATAACAGTTGAAATAATTTTAAAATCACCATAACCCAAGAAATGGTTTCCTTACGCATCTATAAAACCCATTTCATCACTTTCGCAATGATTGGAAAGCTGTTTGGAAATCTTGTGTTCGAGACCTTCTAGAATCTATTGCGATTTCCTTCTCGATATTCTCATCGTGTCAAAGCGAGAGGTTCATTCATTTGATTTTCATTTTGGGGGACGAAGAAATCACACGGTGCCAAACCCTGTTAATAAAGTGGATAAAAGATGCTAGTCACTTTAATCTTGGAAATGAAATATCCGGTTCAGTTAATTTTTTTTTTTTTGCACTCTCAATTCCTTTGACATCAATCAACATAATCTTGCGCCTGCTCTTCACTTGCCTCAACTGACACGTGACCAGACTTGAGCCTCATAAGCAACCGAAACATTCATTCTCCGAACCCGCGAACCCTGCGTATCATTTCTAGAGTTCCTCTTTTACGTTTCTAAGGTTTTTGAACAAATTTTGATACACACTAGCTTCTGTTTCATGTTCTTAATTCATTATGAAATTATCCGTTGTCATGTGTGCAACAGACAGAAAACAAGCGATTGCAACACCCACAAGTTTTAACCTCGCCTCGTGACTTTATACATTCTGAATCATCATGAATGCCGGCAGTAACACCTAAAAGCAGTAAGAAGAAATTTGTGCTGCAGCTCAGTTGTATAATTATTTAATATATATTTATATATTATTATATATATATATATATATTATATTTATCAATATATTATATATATAATTTATATATATATATATATATTTATATTATATATATATATATATATATATACTGTATATTATATTATATACTATATATAATATATATATATCTATATAATATATATATTATATTATTATATATATAATATATTATATTATAATATATATATATATATATACTGTATCTTTATATATTATATTATACTATATTATATTATGATTATATTATATTATATATATAATATAATATAATATATATTTATATGATATATATATATATATATATATATTTATATTTATATATATAATATATATTTTATATTTATATATATATAATATATTAATATATATATATATATATATATATGTATATATTATAATATATATTATTATATATATATATTTATATATTTATTTATTATAATATAAAAATATATAATATATATATATTAATATATAATATATATATATATTATATATAATATATATATATATATTATATTATATATATATATATATAATATATTTATTGATATTATATATATTACTATTATATATATATTTATAAATAAATATATATATATATAATATTATATATTATATATATATATATATAATATCTATAATAGTATATATAATATATATATTACATATATATATATTATATTGATATATATATATATATATATATATACTTAAAAGGGGAATTCTCATTGCTTGTTTAGCATGCCCCGCATGCTTAAAAGAAAAATAATAAATAAATTTTGATTGTCAGTATACTGTGATATGAGAATAAAGTTGTTCATAATTATTCTTCTTCTAAAACTTCTATTAACAATAAATTCACATTTTTACTTAATTTGCATTCTCGAGCAGCCAACGTGAACAAAAATTTCTATAGTCAGTACGATGCTTGGGATAACTCGAGAGCCTACCTTTCTGAGAAGTTTAAAGTGATAAACAGGTGTGCGCGCAGAAATTTATTCATGGCGAAAACGAACATGAAGGCTTGCTGAAACTTAACAGCGAGCAAATTCAGTGAGCGAGAGAGATAAGCGCATTTCGGAGTCTTTCTTTAAAATATTTGTTCGTTGTTTCGTTATTCTAATGACGAAATGACGAAGAATTATGATTTTTCCTTTTTTTTTTTTTTTTTTTTTTTTTTTGCTATTAGAGTAATCGCGCTATAATCTTTCAGCTTTTAAAACTTTCTGAAAATGATGAGTGTAATTTTTCAATTTTTAATTAAAATTCTTAATTTTTATACCTTATATAATTAAAATAATTAAAATAGTGCATACGCATTGAAGAATTAAAAGTTATCAAGGACAGAAAATTATCTCACTATTATTGTTCTTAACTGAAAAAGCTTTGCTTGATGACTTAAAAATTCGGGTCGACATTGTATGATGGGTGCGGTACAGAAATATCTTGAGAGGCAGAGGAGGACAGATTTTATTTCAAAAGAAAAATCGCTATTGTTATTTACTACTCCATACAGATTTGAAAGTAAGATTTGTATTCATGCCTCAATTATAATATATATATAATATATATATATAATATATTATATATATATATATATATATAATTATATCAGTATATATTATATATATATTAATATATCTTATAATATATATATTATATATAATAATATATATATATATATATATATATATATATATATTATATATATATATATATATATATATATATATATAATATATTATATATATATATGTAAATTATCATTATATTATATTATATATTATATATAATATATATATATCTAGATATAAAGAAATAGATATGTTATTTTTTTAATTAATTTTTTTTAATAACTATACAGAATATAAATACGTTGCATTATACATTTATATATATATATATATATATATATATATATATTATATATAATATACTATATATATATATACTATATATATATATATATATATATATATATTATATAATATATAATATATATAATATAATATATATTATATATATATATATATATATATATATATATATATATTATATATATATATATAGATATATATACTATATTATATATTCTATATATATATATATATATATATATATATATATAGGCAATGTTTTATTAACACACTTGACAATGTTTATATACTATATTATATATATATATATATTATATATTATATAGAGAGAGAGAGAGAGGAGAGAGGAAGAGAGAGAGAGAGAGAGAGAGAGAAGAGAAATTTAAGGTAGCTATCACTCCGCGGGGGCCAAAAAAAAAAAGGCCCCCCCTTTTAACAAGGAGGGGACCGAATATAAATAATTAAAAAATAATAATAATGGGGAAAACCGCACCAATCCAGCCTAAGCGAACTTCTTAGATGACGCAGACGGGGACTTTGAAGAGGGAGATAAGAAAAGCAGCCAGGAAAAGAGATGAAGCAGAGAGTTTCACGAAGAGAAGGTGCTGGAAGACAGAGGAACCAACAAACGAACAAGCCTGGGAGTACCTAAAATTCAGTAGATTCATGAGAAAATAGGGGACTCTTTGTGCTGCGAGAGTGACGACGTAATGGTGGCGAAATGCGATAACTCAACTCCCTGGAGCACCTGCCGTTGCAATACTTATAGTAAGAGAAATAGAGCTCCAAACGGTCAGACTAATGGCAGAGATAGAGAGTCAAGGGAGTTAGAAAGTAGGGGACAGTTTATTAATATTCTAGCCTTAGACTCAAACTTATCCAAAACAAAGGGGGGAACTGGAGTCCCCTAAATGTGGAAACAGTATTCCATACAAAGGTGGATAAGACCCTATATATAATTGGAGAACTGTTCGGAGAAAATTCCGCAACCGTAAAAGAAACATCCAGATTTTTTGAGGTCACCTTAGCAACCATTGTGATGTGAGGTTTCGAAGATAGTCTATTGTTTATATTAAGACCAAAAATGTTTATGTTGTCCACAGGATAAGACGATAAGAAAGTTAGGAGGCATTTTTGAGAGAAAGATGTGAAGAAGTTAAGTTTTTAGAGAGTTGAATTTCACAAGGTTGAGGTAACCCCACAAGGAAATCCCATCCAGATCGGCAAAAATGGAATCGGAAAGCTGAAGTGGAGAAGCAACTCTAGAAGCAAAGAGGAAGAAGATTTGAAATGCAGTGAATAATAGGGAGTGAGTCTTTGCATAAGAAGAACAGAGTTAGCTGAACAGCTGAGAAGGTCGCTAATTAAGAAAGTAAGATAAGGTTGGAAGATAAAAAAAGAATTGCCGAACCACACACTAATCAGAAAAGGGGAAGAAGTCACTCCTAAAGGCGTTATATATGGAGTGATAAGAGAAAAACCCTGACAAGAGTAAGCAAAGGGTAGTAGGAATCCCAAAGGAATGGAGCTTAGAGAGTAGTGAAGCATGTAAACTAGGTCAAGTAGCTTTCGATATGTCGATGCGCACAATGCGGGTCCCATAGTCCTGAGGGTAGAAGACATAAAATCCAGTTAGGAGAAAAGTAATGTACCAGTTGACCTTCGAGGTTGAAATTATACTGGTGATCAGAAAGTAGGGAATATAATTCCAGAACATCACAGGGAAGAATGAATAAAGAGATGAAGTGAAAAAGATTAAATAGAGTAAAAATGAGAGTTATAGGACGATAGTTACAAGGATGCAGAGCGGGCTATCTTCTTCGGCGATGGTTGAAACATATGGCGCTTAGCGAACCGAGGGAAGAGTGTTCGAAGAAGGCAGAAGTCAGAGCTGAATTAAGAACACTTTCCGTCGCGAAGGAAGATTCCCTCAAACACAGGAGAATAGCCGTCGAGTACTGAGCCCTTAGTTTTTATAGACGGATCGAAGATCTCATGCACCTGAAGCATGTGAAATTAAGCGGATAGCCAAGAAACACCTGAGAGTAGGAGTAGGTGGGAAGATTGCAGAACATCTAGGGTGGAATTATTAAATGGAGGCCGAGTAGATTAACCTTTTCGAAGGAGCCTATAAAGGAGAGGAATGCAAATTTAAGAAGTTGTTAGACATGTTTTATGGCAAGAAGCCAGAATTTTATCATAAAAATCCAAGGAGTTATCTCACTTCTTTGTAAAGCACGCTTAGCTGACGAACTAAATATCCCTGCAACGATTAAGTGCTAGAATGAAAATTAGAAGAGTGATAGGGAAGGAAGGAAAGTTTTTGCCATTTCCGATAGGCATTGGTCTCTATTCTGAGAGCACGAAGAATAGGTGCATCGAACAGGATTGTGAGGAAGAAAAGATTTAGTCAAATAGGAATTAATCTGCTCATGTTCCTTCTGAGTTTACGCTCCTACTTGTTGCGCAGTCTACGAAGCGGTCCATCCGATCAAGATAGGGATTCATACGAAGGATTGGGTTGCAAGGACCAGCGAAGTGCTTCCTGAGTAGGCCGATTAAAGTGCTAGAGTACGTTTATATATCGAGAAAATGTTTTTAATTAAGACTACGAGATCGGGCCTGAGTTACGATTAGGAGGGAAATGTGTAGTGTTGTTGTAGGAAAGGGAAATGGGTAAAAAAAGGTCAGAGAGTGTCAATAAGTAATGGGCAAGACGATGCTGGAATGTTGTGTAGGTTCCTCGTAATCAATGTTCCAGATCGTTTGAAAATACTGATCTTTTGGCCTCCTTCACCTGTTCAGTATAA